>AFIR01000554.1:0-99910 GCA_000223685.2 Zymoseptoria pseudotritici STIR04_4.3.1
AGAGTCTGAGCTTGCTGAGATAACCTTCCTGTTCAATCTGAATTGCAAAATACCACGACCTCGCCAACTCTCCACCAAACGCGATTTTGAGGCCTGCAACTGTGTCACTGATGATCAATTCACAATGTCTATCAAACAAGAAGCCGCTCCGAACTCCTAATTCGCCAATACTGCCCATCTACTGTTCACCCTCATCCATGCTCTGAATCATGACCTTAATGCCGCCCTGCTTCGCATCAGCCGCGACCTTGAAAGCATCCACTGCATCCTCCAACTTGAATCGATGCGTGACCAGCGACCTCAAGTCAATGACACCGCCTTGCAGCAATCGGATGGCTCGTGGCCATGTGTTTGCGTATCGGTATTGAAATTGGAGGTCAACCTCTCTTGTGCTCAGCCGCATGAAGGGAATCTTGATCTCTGGTCGACCGACGCCAATCACGAAGACTTTGCCGCCGAACTTGGCTGCTTGAATCGCTCCAGCGATTGAGCTCTCCACACCAGTGCACTCCATCACCACAGCCGGCTCCACGCCATCCGCCAGTTTGACCACCTTCTCAGCAAACTGCTCCACAGTATCCTTGAACTCCACCTTGTGTGTCCTGACACTGGGGCAGAACTTCTTCGCGAATGCAAGTCTGCCCTCGTCGATGTCTGTAATGACAATCGGCTCTGCTCCAGCCGCCTTCACGCACGCCAGAGTCACCAGGCCGATAGGACCAGCTCCACAGACCATCACGCTGTCTCCGATTGTGATTTTCGCCCGTTGCATACCCGCCAATGCCACACTGAGAGGCTCAAGCAATGCGCCGTTCTCAAAGCTCATGTCTCCAATCTTGTGGCACCACAGTGCTGGGTGGTTGACGTATCGGCGAAGTAAACCGGGGATCGGCGGCGTCGAGCGGAATTGCACGGATTCGCAGCCATTGTACTTGCCGGTCAAGCAGGGCTCGCATTCGTTGCAAATAATGTTCGGCTCGATAGCCACGCGGTCGCCGATTTGGTGCGTCGTGACGGAAGGATGGACAGCAACGACAGTGCCTGCGGATTCGTGGCCGAGAATGTGCTCGCCCTCGACGATCATGGGACCAATGCAGCCGGCGTGCCAGAAGTGTACATCGGAGCTGGAGGAAGTATGAGAATCGCATGTAAGTTTCGAAGGCGTCCTTCTAAGAACTCACCCGCAAATCCCGGTGCTCTTCACAGCGACTGTGATCTCACCAGGCTGGAGGCCAGAACCTGCCAGGACATCCTCGGTGCTGGGTTCAGCTTCGGCAATCCACAAATCGTGCTCGGGGTTGGTATAGACTCCAATGTTCGCCTTGGACTTTGCGATTGCGCTGCTGTTGGTGTGTCCATTGGTATGGCCATTCGCGAGGCCGTTCGCTGTGCTGCTAATGGCCATTGTGAGCGTGGCTTCGTGAGATTTCGGTTTCTGAGCTTTGACGACACGGGTTTCACGCAGCTGGGCAGGAGGAGAAGCAGAGCAACTATGCGAAGGAAAGGAAGAGGAAGCAAAGACCAAAAGGAAACGGAAGACACGGAGACCATACCCACCCTACTGACATAGGCAAAATACTCTACCACTTCCGCGCCACGGCTGCAAAAGCCATCAATTTTCCGTCCATTGCTCCCACCTTGATTGTCCCACCCCACCATTCGCAACACTATCCCGGTCCGAAGTGGAGGAGCATGTGGGGACAAACTTACTTCTTCACTTAGGCTAATGTGCAGCCAGGGCTTGTGCCGAACTAAATCCTCCTGGGAGTTTCGTGTTTGGCACCTTCATCAACGGAGCTGCAGCAAGGGTAATGTATCGTAAGCAGCTTCTTCACCAATTCCGTCGGGATGCGATTCACTTGCCGAGTTTACAATCTCAGCATGCCCTCCGCAAAACACACATCTAGACGACCTTCTCTGCTTCGGGTTCGCACAGGGCTTGACCGAAAGACCGAGGACTTACATTCGGGGCCGATTTACGCCAATCACTTGGAGACAGACGTCCTTTTTCGACACAGCAAGGCCAATGAGCGTGAGTTGAGATGTCCAGCAGACAATGTCTATGTAAAGACGGTGTTTCGGCGGCAGATAATGGCACATCTGTCGTAATAGTACCTTCAATTGCAACTTGAATGGTTGCTCTTGCATCACTTTTGCTGCCTCAGGCACATAAAGGTAGCGCGATAGTGACACGACTTCACGCGAGCTTTCTTCACTTCACTTCACCTCCTCCTCTCACTCATCCTCAATATCGCCTCCTTCACATAGTTCATCTCACCTTACTCCGACTTCTTGTTGCGACGTCTCGTATTGCATCGATCGAGGACAGAATGTGCACAAGCCCTGTAATGCGACGGCCTCCGAAGATCACGACCCCCGTGCAAGCCAACATCCGTCAGTGCAGCCCGTCGAGTGACTGGTTATCTCCAAGCGTTGGTTGCGATATGTCTGATCTCACTCGTGCACATTGCTGACATACCGCTGTCTGGTCCAAATGCTGAAATTCACATGCATAATGGCATCCGCTGTCATGCTCCTCTCAGAGCTAAGGTATCTCGTGGTAACAGAGAGGCCACCTGACCATCGTGTCACATGTCGCCGGACGGTGAAGGTACCTCTCCTGAGGTAGGGATCTGTATCCGTTAGTTACTTATCTCTATCGACCTCGACAACACGACCTTCCAGCATTGATCATCTCCGCTACTGACCTCCAACATGCAAACGATACTGAGTGCCAACTGCGAGTCGACCTTCCATCTGGTAGGTAGAATAGGCTCCATGGCATCGCATCGCATTAGACATTGCTAATATCCTACAGTCGATCCGCTCATTTCCGGCGAAAGCACCTCTTCGTGACATCGTCACCTCCGGCATATGCGGCGAGCCGTTCCATCCGTCAAAAATGACGTGTAGCAAGCTGTCCGGTCTCAGAAACCCACTTCATCTTCTCACGACGCGGACATGCAGCGGGACCGGCCGCCGCCCACCGCCGCCCGCCATCGAATTTGGACGGCGCAACTTTTGGAGAAAACACGACCTACCACGTTTCATCCCATACGTACGCTTGCGCACAACCGACATACATCCACGCCCCTGCGCACAAACACCATCATGGCGCCGCTCTCGCCAGAGGCCCTGGAATACGCCATTCATCATGTTTTCCTTCCACCAAAACTCCCACAGCAGCCCGAGGCGGACTTTGCAAAGCGTGATCCCGACCTCGTGCAAACGGCGCTTCGAGTGCTTAACGATCTTCGGAGCTCAATGCCTACTCCTGCGCGCGCATCCATCGACCGCGCCATAGGCACTGTCACTCTGATGATTGCCATGCACAGTTCTGCAGATGGGCATCTCAGCGAGACGGAAACACTTAGTGCCCTATCACAGCTTTCCAAGGGCAGTGGCTTCCCGATTCCGCTTCAGATCCGCGCACAGAACGCCGGCGTGCTGATTACCCGAGTTGACGCAAACGTCAACTTCGAGTGTTTTGAGATCTCCGCCAGCAACAGCGCGGTCATGACAACTCGTGGCAGACTATCACGCACATTTCCTGGTTCCGCCGTGTCCATCGACATCAAGACAGCCACAGACCCACAACTTCATTCAGCTTTAGCGCACACCCTGTCGAAGATGAGCGATCAGGCCGTACCAGGAATGCAACCGCAGACGTACAAAGGCGGCCGCACACACGATGAAGAGCGGGATACAACCAGCCCGGCTGTCGTTTCAGAGCTTCTCTTTGGAGGCATTTTGAAGGCTATTGGTCGTCCACTTACCTGCTCGACTATCACCAAGAACACTAGAGATGACGTGCTCTGGAGCAATGCGAAGCTGCCATGGCGAAGATCGTCTGCGTGGATGTTTGTGAGAGTGGTCCTTCAGCTACTCTTCTCAAGATCGCGGTATCAAAGCCTCGACACATACAAGCTCTTCATGGTGTTATTCACCAGTGATTTGCTTCACCAGGCATGCGACGACACGACAAGCAGCGATATGCTGTACGCAATGAACGCGAAGGTGGCACGAAGAATGCACAAACTCGGCGCAGCTGTGCCTGTCGTCTTGAAAGATCGTGTCATGGGCATTCTGAACAGCAGTCACCGTATTCTGTCCAATCAATGGTCCAACATCCAGCGGCTGGAGCATGAATCGGCCGCCGAAGTCTCCGATCTTGCGTTGCTGAGATTTGACGACGATACCGGTCTCAGCTTACCTCTGCTCGAGCAATTCATCACCTCAATCGACTTGCGGCCGCCACCGAAAGCAGTGGATGCTTTCGTGCCCTCTTACGGTCTCCCCCGGTTTGCGCCAGAAGCAATCTATCTACCACCAGCAACGGACGGCGAACCGTACGAACTGGCCGTTCTGCAAGATTTTGAGGAATGGGTTGACCTGCACTGCTACCGCGTCTTCGAAGCAAGCGATGCCGATGAGGCGTGCCCGGCCATTCATGATTTGATCAGAGGATACCACCGTCGAGCATCGAAAGCGTACAAAGGCAATCCCGAAGGCATGTCGATCATGCTTCTCACGGTCCTTGAACTATGGATCATTGGTGACAGGCTCGCTGGTGGAGTGTGTAAGATTCTGACGGAGTACAGCCACGGACTCCCAATTGACGTCCTTCAAAGCCTGGCGTTGCCATCGAAGGCCCACATGAAGAGACTGTGTGCGGTTGAAAACCGGCTTTTTCAGCGTGATGTCAGCGCAGGACAGCGTCCGGCTCTTCTGTCACATGTCGGCGTGCAGAAGGAATTCGCTACGCGGTGTTTTGACGCTTCACCCGAGTCCCAAGACTTGATGAGCGAAATCCTCGACAACTCAAAGGCTCAAAAACAAGCCAAGCTCCAGGAACTGCAGGATGCCCTTCTATCTTACAAGAGGCTGGAGAACATGAGAGATCAACATACCTGCCTGCACAAGACCATTGATGTGCAGTCAAAACTGTATCCGTACGAAATCGTCCAGAAGACCGTGCACGATGACAATGCATGTAAATACTGTCCCCTCCAGGAGCGCCTCAAAGAGGCCAGGATTTCGATTCACGAAGAGCCTCTGCCAGAGATCGAGAGCCAAGCCAAAGCCATTGTATTCGAGCTTCAAGTACCATGCTGGTACGCCGCATGGCGCGATAGCACGGTGTACGTACTGAACGACGTCTTGAAAGCGAAGTACAGCGCAGAGGAAGCTGGACATCATCGCCCTTTGTCAAGCGATGTTCACGTTGGTGAATACAGTTCTGCATCCGCGGATCAACGCATCATTTTTATGACGAAGCGGAAGTCGCACTCAAAAACACACTACAAGTGGAAGCGCATCGAAAACATTCGAAGCAAGAACATCGCAGACTTGGACGAGGTGCTCACAAAGAACGACACGAAGTACCAGTACTACGACATGAAAACCGACTGCTTCGTCGACCAATTTGTCTGCACAAAGGAAGCAGCGCTGAGCTGCACGTATCAACTCGAAGAGCGTTCTAAGACCATGGCGAAATTTCTCTTTCGGCCATCCTCTTCGCCAAATGGAGTCCCTCCGAATCAGGTGATCGCAAGTCAATCTCAATGTCCAGAGTTTATGTCGTTGGAAGGATACAAGGAACTTTGGACGCTTCTGTACGGGCATCACATTCAATGGCTGAACATTGTCCTACAGCTGGCTGCGCCAACCATCGATCTGAGATCAGACGAAACAGCCATGGTCGTGTTCCAATGCATATATCAAGCTGGACCTGCGGCATCCGAGGGAGGCGATGATACTCTTCGAGCGGCCCACGCGCTTTTGAAGCTTGCAGACTTCTCTCGCCTACTGCTCAACAGTCTCGAAGCGGCCTTGCAACGAGTGAAGGAGAACTGGGAGTCAGCGAATGCGCTTGCTCTTTTCGCTGCGATCGCTAGCCGTCTCCTCACTCTGGCATCGCTACCTGATGTCCATGTAGCGTGTCTGGATTTCTTGTCGAAGGTTCGCCATGTTGCTTTCGCATGGGTCACACTGCTGCGACAGAAATCCCAAAACGCTCTTTCCCAGTCAGAACAGACACAGTTCAACACCAAGAGCGTGGACGTCGCGCTTGTCTGCATGCTGTCCTTTGACGTGGACGCCAAGCATCTCACAGACATCCTGGTCACTCGAAGCGAAGCTGCAATACTTCTGCAATGCTCTTCAATCGTCTCCGAGAGATCGAGATCTACCAAAAGCTCTGTATTGACAATGCTGAGCTTCCGTTCCAGGCGACTCCTTGCTCGAAGCTTACATTCTTTGAAGAGCAATCATGGCGCCATTGACGATGCACTCCACTGGACCTGGTCAGCTCACAATTCTGATCACATTGGTTGGCATCAAGATGATCTTGCCTCTCGGAACTGGCTCACAACGGAGATCTCCATGACATCAACGGGAGAGACTCAGAAGCTGCACTATGACCTGTTGACAGGGGAGTTTCTCATCAACGGTAGTCGTTTGATTCGTCCTCCTATGCAGTGGGAGCGGCATCCTACGTACATCGCCATGTTTGGCAAAGTTTCACCGGAAGTCGTTTCTGCGGCGATCCCCGGTATGAAGTACACGATCAAGCGAGACTACGATGGACACGTCGTCCACCTGGGGATGACTGCCCCGGGCATCACTCCACGAGATTTGCTAGTGCGCGCCAGCAGCAAGTCTGGACACCACGAACTGGTGCCGTCGCGTTTGCTTGCTGGAGCGATTCCCGAAATGTTTGTCACTGGATTCGTTCACTGGTACAACATAGACACAGGTGTCATCGAGCTTCGCCCGTCACGCAGTCCTTGGAATTTCTCGTCGAAGGCTATCTGGACAATCAGTCCGCAGCCGGAAGGCTGGAGCCTCACCCAAGATGGAAAGATTCTTCTTGGCCTTCAGTCCGAAACCTTGCGTGCTATTGCCTGCGTTCTTCGCCCGTTGGCGAACGCAACCCGGATTCATGTCATCTTCCAGCCATGGAAACGCCAAGTGGACATTGAGATTCCAAGCTTGCAACTCGGCTTTTGGCTTGCAATGGGAGACTGCAAGCTGCATTCTAGGGACTTCCGCGGCTTCATCGTGGACCGCGATCAGAGCCTTGGCACACTGGTTGGACTATCCAGTAAGCTCGTGTTGACTTCTCAAAATAAAAGCTCGCGAATGGTCTTGCTCCCGGAAGGCGAGGTCTCGTACCAGAAGCGCAATGGCCACCTCACTGTCGAAGTCAGCAAAGAGACCATTTCAAAGGTGCATCCAGTGTATATCGACTCCCGTCTTCGCCGCCTTGTGGACAATGGGAGCCTACAGAGCAAGCTATTGCTAGCGTACTTCAGCGCTCTCACCTCTCATTGTCTTCCAGACCCTCTCACGCTGCGCACTGGGACTGAGCAAGCCTTATCGATACTGAGCAGTGCCGCCGTTCACTCATTCGAAAAGCTAGACTCCGCGAATGTCAAGCTCCTTCTTGCGCTTGCAGCATTGACACCACCGAGATCCTTCTACCCGCTTGAAGATAAGGTCATGCAGAGTGTCACATGGGATGACGAGCTGGACGTTCTTTCACAGCATGGCGGGTTCTTTCCCGCTGTGCAGTCCATCTTGAAGCGGGCGAAGGAAGCGCTACTTTTCTATCCAGAATCGGCAACTGACTGTCCCACCATTCAACATGCTGACAAGGATCTGCTCGATCGCGACAATCTTCGCACGGCCACGTTCCGAGTCTCCGGCTTTGGAGCTGACCGACACACCACGGCCCACGACTGTCCATATGCGTCTCGAGATCTGGATACCGGCACGGAGCGCGCAAATCGCGCATGCATCATCTTGCGCATGATCACCGGCCAGGTCAAGGCCCCCTGCTGGAAGCTGCCGAGTGTCGATATGTTCTGGAAGTCCATGACTAGTGTCTCTACAGCATCCGGTCATGACGGCGAGCTCGACCCCGATGGAATTCGATATGACGCTGCTTTGCTCGAAGGAGAGACCGACCAGGTTCTTCGCCGACTTCTTCCGCTCCGCAAAGCCATGATCGAGCGTGGCGCCCTGAACAAGTATTCTCTGATGGTGTGGATGTCGTCATTGGCCTTTGCCCCGACCAAGATCGCGGGTCTTCTGCAGGTCGTGGCCCTGTCAACGACTATGCCCGAATTACGAGGACTGGCCGTACCTACGGGTCTCGTCTTCCATCCCAATGCAGGCATTGAAATCACAGCAATCCAGCTCGCATCTGCCATTGAGGCAGGCGCAGGTCGGGCGTTCGAAGAGACTCCAGATTGTCAGGCTCCTCGACGCAACGACAAGAGAGGCTATCCAGAGAGTCCGATGAACTGGAAGAGCAGAATTCGAGACGACTACCAGCGCCACAAAGAAGGTGCATCGAGAGTCATTGCCACCATCATCCTCAAGCAATGGAGTACCGCGCCGCATGAGAAGATTTCAGTGCCAGTAGTCAAAGCTGCCACGTCGGGCTTCATCGACGTCACAAAAGCAGCCGAGATTGCACAGGACGTCTTTACGGTGCGGATGAACAATCGAGAGCTTCAGGGTTATCTTTCGAAGCTGAACGACGTTCTCTCAGAGCGCGAAATCATGTTTGTCCCGGTTCCCACCTCTGGACTTTCGTATCCAGCGCCGAGCATCAGAGGAATTGGGTTCATATCCGTTGATGATTTGTTCTCAAGCACTTCCTCCTTTTCGAAGCTTCCCAAAGCGCCGGCTTTGATCATTTTGCCTCATGTGGCGGGTCAAGAGGCTGTCACGGGCAAGTCCATCCATCTTCGAAAGTTACTCGAGCAGCTAGGTCGCAACAGCAAGCCATCTCTTCACGAACAGGCATACGTCGCGGATCTGGAGGAGAGCCTGCGTTCTCTCGAAGGACGGGTCAAACGCGAGCCGAATTTGGCGGCTCTGCCGAACAAACGCAGTATGCTCGACCATCTCGCTGCATGCGAGAAGCATTTGAACAATGTTTACTCGACATTACTGCAGGCAATGAACTCCACAGCGATGGACGCTGGACGACATGTTCAACACTGGCCTCGCATTTCGCCGCTCCTTTTGCTGCAGCAGCTGAGCCACAAACGCTGGCCAAAGCTGAGCGTCGAGTGGAAAGCGCTGCTGATTCAATACGCTCTCGCTATTGCTGGGGTCCAGAGAGCTGAGAGGCTGCTAAAGGCCGAGCGAACGAGTATCGACGATCTCATCACGGAACTGCAGAATCCGGGACACACCAACTGGAATCCTTTTGACTATCCGGAATCACTGCTCCTAGAGGTCGAGAGCGGTATCACTATTCGTGAGGTCCAAGAGCAGATTGCCAAAGAGATGAGAGTGCCGACTGGGAAGAACGCTGTGATGCAACTGAACATGGGCGAGGGCAAGTCCTCCATTATTGTACCCATGGTCGCTGCTGCGCTGGCAGATGGTTCTCAATTGGTCAGAGTTGTGGTTGCTAAGCCTCAGTCGAAGCAGATGGCGGAGATGCTGAAGGCAAAACTGGGAGGCCTGCTTGATCGACGCATACATTACCTGCCCTTCTCTCGCTCCCTCAAGCCTAACCTGGCCACTGCAGAGGCAATCGAGCGCCTTTGCAAGACATGCATGGCGGAGGGAGGAATAATGCTGCTGCAGCCGGAACACATCTTGTCGTTCAAGCTTACGGGCCCGGAGTGTTTCATCGTTGGCAATGAAGCCGCGGGAAAAGCATTGCTTCGAATACAGGAGGACGTCTTCAATGGCCGTTCGAGGGACATTGTGGACGAATCTGACGAGAACTTCTGTGTCAAGTTCGAATTGATCTACACGATGGGTCTTCGTCGAGCCGTGGAGATGAGCCCTGATCGCTGGGTCTACGTCCAGGCAGTGCTGGATCTGGTCAAGACACATGCCGCAGCACTTGCAGTCGAGCGACCGCAGGCGATGGAGTACATTGAGAGAGAGTCTGGGGGCTTTCCGAGAATCAGAGTTCTCCGTGAAGAAGCTGGACGTATCCTGGTCCATGGCATTGCGCAGCACATCTGCGATGTGGGACTTCTAGGCTTTCCTTTGCCAAAGGGAGCGCAACTCTGCGAGTCAGTCTTCAACTTCATCGTAGAGCCAGAGGTCACCAAGGAAGACGTCTCCGCTATACAGGCCTCTGTGTTTTGGTCTGACCACACGAAGGGTCCTCTGTTGCTGCTACGCGGAATGTTCGCTGGGGGCATATTGGAGTTCGTCTTCGGAGCTAAACGCTGGCGTGTCAACTACGGACTCACTACCCGCTCGCCGTTGACGAAGTTGGCCGTGCCATATCGCGCGAAAGACACGCCCTCACCGCGTTCGGAGTTCAGCCACCCAGAAGTAGTCATACTGCTCACGTCCCTGTCGTACTACTACGAAGGCCTCAGCGATGACGATCTCTTCGTCGTTCTGGGTCATCTCCTGGACTCCGATCGAGCGGAGGATGAATGGCATCGCTGGCTCGCCGACATTGAAATGCCAGCACAGTGTCGCTCTCTCGACAGCATCAACCTTAAGGACAAGACACATTGCATTTCTGACCTGTTCCCACCGCTGCGCCACTCAAAGGCAGCTATCGACTACTTCCTCTCCCGAATCGTCTTTCCCAAGGAGATGAAAGAATACGACAACAAGCTTAGCGCGTCGGGATGGGATATTGGCAGGGTGAAGCGTTTGCCTACCACTGGATTCAGCGGCACGAACGACTCCAAGCCTTTGCTTCCACTTGACGTGTCGCATAAAGATCTTCCGGAACAGTTGCACACCAACGCGCTCGTGCTCGAACATTTGTTGTCACCGGAGAACTCTGTTGCGCTGATGCCTAGCACCGAGGTCAACTTTTCGACCGATGCCCAACGTCTACTGCTGATGGTCATGACGCTCAATCCGCTACCGGAGGTCATCCTCGATGTCGGAGCGCAAATACTCGAGCTTGACAATCTGAACTTTGCCAAAGAGTGGCTGAAGTCTCATCCTGACGGGCAGAAGGAAGCGGCTGTGTTCTGCAGCAGCGATGACGAACTCTCTGTGGTGAACAGGAAAGGCCAGGTGGAATTGCTGCAGACATCTTCGTTCGCCACTCGACTCGAAGTCTGCCTCGTGTATCTTGACGAGGCCCACACCAGGTATTTTTCCCCTGCACTTAGTTTCGGAACACACACTGACTTTCATGCTTTACTTTAGAGGAATAGATCTGAGGCTTCCACAGACCTACCGGGCAGCCGTTACATTAGGAAGCAATCTCAGCAAGGACAAGATTGTCCAGGCTTGCATGAGAATGAGGAAGCTAGGCAGAGGACAATCGGTTGTGTTCGTTGTTGGGAACGAAGTGGCCACGAAGATCCTTGAGCTCCGAGGCTTCTTGCGATCCAATGAGCCCAATCTCGATCACGTCTTTGTTGGCCACGCGCGGAGACTCGATCAGATGCAGAAGCCTATCAGCGTTGCTGACGTACTGACCTGGGCCATCTCTGAGACTTACCAAGACGTTTCACGGAGTATTCCTCTATGGAGTGTACAAGCGCATCGCTTCATTATTCAGGAGAAGCTTTGGCAGCAAGTTCGAGCTGCCGGGAGCTTGTTTCCATCACAACAGCTGGCGAAGAAGTTTCTCGAGCCAGAAGCCTTGACGCTGGAGCGTCGTTATGCGCCGCGTTCAGACCAGAAGACGGCACTGACCAGATTGGCAGAGCATTCTGACAAGGGCTTCAACGAGATTGCTGCACGATGTCAGGCTTTCAGAGGCCTTCAATTTCAGTCAAGGCGCTTGCAGCAGGAGCAGGAACGTGAGCTTTCCCCGGAAGTCGTCGCGGAGCCAATCATCCAGCGAGTGGCAGCCGCTGTCGCAGCCAAGCACTCTCTACACAAGGATCTGGTGACGTTCGTCGAGACTGGAGTGATCAAGGCTGGCTCAAGTGCCTACTTCCCAGCATTCGACTCCTTGGCCACCACGACTGCTGCGTTGAAGTTTGACGTCAAACAGCTTCGAGCGCCCGCATTCATTTACGCCACTGCAGACTTTGCGACGACCGTCGAGAAAGATGAGTCTGGTTCCAGCTCAGATGCGTACCAGCGAACTCCGCAGTGGGTGCTGACCGCGCGGAAGATTGGTCAAGACGTTGTCGGAACTCTCATCGTGATCTCGCCTTGGGAAGCAGAGCACCTGTTCACTCGAGTTCAGTGCTCCTTTGCGACGGCTTTACACCTGTATCGCCCACGCACCAACTTGGCACATCCGGCACTCGACACGCTGAATTTCTGCACAATTGCTCCTCGGCAGATGACCTTGTCCATTCCGGCCCAACTCTCCGTTCAGCTGAACGTCTTCGCCGGAGCGCTTTATTTTGCAACCTATGATGAGTATCAGAAGACGTGCATGTTTCTGGGTGTTACGTGGCGGAAGGCTTCGCCGGGTGAGGTTATCGCTGCGGATGGATTCATCGAGCGGGACGCACAGGGACAGATTGGTGGAGGAAGCACGTCGAAAGTGCGTGTCAGCCCGATCAAGTTCATCAAGTCGTTGATGACGACGATCCGGAGGAACGGAGAGTCGATCTCCAAGACTCACATGGGAGCGGTTTTGGAAGGCAGATTGCTGCAGCGGTCGGACTTTGAGAATTGAGGCCTTGGGCTGGGGACGATGAGAGCAGCTTGGGTGGGTTTGAGAATTGGCGGAACAGAGAGCACGAAAGAGAGGGCGTAAATTCAGACAGGATCCAATAACTTCTAGTTGATGGTTCAGAACTGAATATACTGCGAATCGAAGCACTCATGTAAACTTTGAGTGGGGTAACTCTGGTCGCAGTACCGAGTGTTGCTGTTCCTTCCGTTTCTTTTATTTGACATGTGATGGCAGTTCGAAAGTGTGTGATGTTCATATGTCGATACTGCCGGCCACAGTCTGCACCCTCTGCTTCGCTCCTCCACACCAGTCCGCCTTCAAGACCCCTAAATGAGCACTCCAGCAACCGCCACAACCGGGACCAAAACCTTGACCACACTCAACACCACATTCGTAGGGGCAGCAGCGGCACCGCCATCGCTCGTTGGCGAGCAAGCAGCACTCCCAGTCGGCAAATTCGACGCTCCCGCAGTGACCGGAGCTCGCGCGTAGACCACATCTCCACTGGATATGGTCGCGACCGTGCTGACCGAGGTGGAGTAACCAGCTGCACCGACAGATATCGACAAGCGTGCAGACGCCGCCGGTCGCTGCGGTCATGGGCCCTTCGAAGCTGCAGGATTGACTGAGGATAGCGCTGCCGCCGAGGGTGCTGTAGGAGTATCCGACTGATGGGAGTCAGTCAGGGCTGGGATCGCGGACGTACTTCGCAGTCTACTTACCTTGGTATCCAGTGGGGTTCATAACCAGCGTGGCGGCGAGATCGGTGGCGAGTTGGCAGAGTTCGTTGGGAGAGGAGGTCTCCGCGCAACCGACCACGAGAGTCGTCTTGCAGCCGTCGGCGGACTGCACACTGGCCGCAAAGCCATCTGCGCTCGGCGCCGATCCAAAGGGAATTGTTAGAGTCGGCTGACCAGCTTGTGTTTGGTTCTGGGCGAGCGCAATGCTGGCCAAGGCGGCGAGGGCGAATGTCACTTTGAAGGCCATGGTTGTTGCTGATGTGCTGATGATCGAGAGCCGGGTTGCTGTGACTGGAGCTTCTGCGTTTCTTTGTCGTTGCTGGTATTGGTAGGGAGAGGAATGTAATCGATCTTCAACCGAGGACGGCGGGCTTTATGCTCGCATCAGTCTCTTTGTCAGGAGGCGCCTCATAGACCAAGACTCGATCCTCCGCCATCGTCGCTTAGCCCAGAATCAGTCTCAGCCTCACAGGAAATCTCGTCTGAGGTCAAATTGTGTGCGACCACCAGTGCATTCTAGATCTGATGCTGCACAGCCATTGGCCTGTGTCTTCCAAACATCCACGCGAAGGATGATGGCGTCCAAAGGATCAAGTGTCGGCCCATTTCAGATATCTTGCCAAGACGGATAGGTATGTCCTGGATGTGACACTGCATGGCTTTGAGGCGCGTGCCAGCCTGTCAACAAACAGGGAAGGTACAGTGCGTGACCCACCGTCTGGCGAGATACTCCCTTTCTGCACAGCGCCAAAGACAGGCGGATTCGACCAGTCAAGACATCGCCTCTAACACCCACCGCTCGTCTGAATTCCGTCCGCCGCGAGCACAAGAAGGCGATCCGGAAGTGGAGTCCGCTCAAATATGCTCGGCATACTCAAGTAAAAGTTGGCCACTCGCTCCGTTCCGGTCTCAAAGGTATTGCCGCCGATGTGACGGAGATGCGTATATGCCATGTCTTGGGTCTTGGGATCCGCCGGTATTGCAGTGTGGCGATCGCTTGATGGTACTGGGAGGGAGATGAGGTGAAAACAGACTTTCGCGAAGTCGCGAAGATGGAAGTGCGAGGCGAGTCGTGTCTTGACGTCGAGTGACGTTATAGCCATGATAGCACGGAGGACAAGGCATAGAAACGGCGCCTTCGTATTGATGTTTGAAGTGCACTTATCATCTCGTGTTCATTCATCATGTACGTATACTGTCGACCTTTCAAGCCACTTCAAGCGCATCCTGAATCAGGAGCCAGTCAAACATCCTCTCGCTAAATTCAAAGACAAAAGTGCAAATCAAACAAACCATGGCGGGTATCCAAAGCAATCGACCACAATAGCAAGCAAAATCACAGTCCTCCCACTCTCCATCAATTCCGATCGCCACAACTCAACATCCTCGTCTGCACCCACGTCGAGAATCGCAACCAGTTATGGTCCGCTGTGGGCGTCTTCGTACTCTTCGTCGGTTTCTTCTTCTCCCTTTCATCTAAAATATATCCTTTCTTCTCCGATTCACCCGGTACATCTCCATAGATTGGCAGTGAAGCCGCGTTCGCCGGTCTGTAGTCTTCGTAACTTTTGGCGTGGAGCCTTTCGTCATTCCTGTCCTCGTCCTCGCGAGAGGCGCCCGCTTTGGCGTTTGACTTCCTTCTAGATTTCTGTTTCTTTTCCTGCTTTGATGAGCTACCCGACGACGAATGGTCAGCGTCCTTCTTGCCATCAACACGCGGCTTTGACTCGGTCAACGACTTCCGCCGTTGTCGCTCGCGACGTTTCTCGTCCTTTTGCGTCTTTGATGCTTCCTTTTCTTCAAACTTCTTCCGTGCGGCGCGAATCAGCTCATCGCGAGATGGCGGTTCCGCTTCGGAGCGACGGGAGACAAAGCTGCGGGCGACGTCGAAGCTCGTGCGGGAGGGAGGAGACGGGTCGGCAAAGTCTGTATTCTGAAGCGTCTTCGATTTATCCGAGTGACTGGACATCATCGACAAGTCGGTGTGGGATTGGCTGTGTTTGGGTGCCATCATCATGCTGCTGGCGGTGTACGTTTGCGAGAGCGGAGTCGGGTTCGCGTATCCTGTCGAGTTTATGGACATGCTTCTGCGATTTCGGAATGCTGCATTGCCCACCCGGAACTCGTCCTCTACTACATCGTCACTTTCATTCGCTTCCTCATTGTCCAACGACGAGGGATACGAAGGCCCAGTAGGTGTTGTATAGGGTTGCGGCACCTTGGCCATGGGATGTGTGAACGTCTGACCAGGTCGATATGTTCCCGATCCATTCGATCCCTGCGAGCCATTGCTTGTATTCCGTCCATGCTTCTGTCTCCGACTGTGTGCGAAATTGACTTCAGACGCCAGCTTCGTCGAGAGGTCTTGTTGTATGCCCAATCCAGCAAGTCTCTCATTCTCAGCCGCGCTCTTTGACAAATCGATTATTCCTTGATCTTCCTTTGTAGACGATGACTTTTTGAGGTATGGTTTGATCTTCGTGGCCGCGGTGGATCGAGTGCTCTTTGAGGTATCGTTCATGGGCTCCTCGTACGTAGCGTAGGGTGTTGGAAAGGTGCTGGTGTAAGGTGACGAGGATCCATTCGAGCTCCCTCGCTTGTGTAGTTTTGCGTGTGAAGTCTTGTTGAGCGAATTGTTCGATGTGTGAGACATCATCGTATCCCTCCGTACGTTCGACCGACGCGTCTCTTGTGGGGATGTCTCTTCACCAGTATATGCGTCTGCGAGAGGCAGACTCGATGTTGATCTGAGGCTGCGGGTGGACAGCGTGAGTTTCGCTCGCATTGGATCGTAGCTGTTGGTGGTCATTGTATTGCTGCTGCGGCCAGCGCTGCGGTCCTTGTTGAGGAAGGACGCCATCTTTTCGAGGTGAGATAAGCCGGCTCACTTTGGGTGATCGTGGGGTGGTGTACCGTCGGTCGAGGTCCAGCCTGCACCATACGTTGATGATGTTAACTCGAGCGTCCAGTGACCGAGAAGATTAAGTCGAGCATGTCGTCGTTGGTCGGGTAGAGAGGTATAGGTGACACGCGAAGTGGTTGGAAGATGTCTCGCAGTTGACAACGGCCCCAAGTCCACGCCGTTCGGAAGCCGGCCGTTGTAATCCTTGTTCGATACTGAAGTACAAGCTTTCGAGGTGGAGCAGGTGAGATGGAACACGGAGATTCGCAACGTCCGAGCCACCTTGGCAATGAGGTAACAATGTCGACAATAATTCAGATCCGGGTGTTGAGTGTTGTTCGAGGCGATGAGGACGGAGGAAGAAAATGGCGCAGAGCAGACGGCGGAGAAGGAAGAAGGTGTGATCGGTCGCTCCTACGTGGCTTGGGTGGGCGGTTCGAGGCCTCAGATAGAACTAAGGTCTCGTCTTGTTGTATGCTTTCAGCCCCGCCCCAAAAACATGGAACGGAACAACTCCCAGGTTCTTGGAAGAATCAAGACCAAGGGCCAGATCTGACGACAATGACCGATGTACCCAGCAGACACGATGACAATGCGACGAGACGGACGAAACCAGAAGACGGACGACTGCAAGGTAAACAATGCCTCATTGTTGTATCTTCAAGCATGAAATCCTTCCGCGGGACTTTTCTCCGCAAACATCAAATTCCCTCGTCATCAAATCTCCTCCAATTCCATCGCGACTCACGCTGTCGCCAGGAGCAACGTCGGCTTTCTCCAGCTAGACAATGAGCCCTCTGTTCACGGTATGCGAGGACACGGCAAATTCGCCTGCCGCGTCTCCATGAGTGCGCGGACAATGCAAGTCAACTGCATGCCGAGCCACGATGAGCTGCGCCTTTTACGAGCTCGGCGGCACAGCATCCGATCCGCAAAGTACCTCTTCAGGTGACAAATTCGATGTCTTCCCTCCCGTCGAGCTTCATGTACTTCGAGAAGCCTGTCTACGTTGCAGACTGCCGACGGCCACCCTGTTGTTTGAACAGCGTCGAGCAAAATGGTCAGCAGACAGCTTGCTTGCCAACTTCTCATGCCGTCACCAAACGGCCCCCAGCCCACTGGCCGAACGTGTGTTTCACGTGGCAAAACTCCATACCAGCTATCCCCGCATAGCCGTTGGGATGAGGGAGTTGCTTCTTCGGGCAAAGATTTTCCGTGTGTGCAATCGAAGCGAAGTGTTTCGACCTCTGACGGGAAGCAGAGAGTGCGTCACAGAACCCTTGAGCCACGTGAAGCAGGCTTGCCCATGGACAGCGTGGAGAGGATGACAGCAATGACAGCATCGAGACCTTTTGCAAACGTGCAGTCAGTTTCAGCTAGGGAGACGACATCTTGAGCATCGCGGGATTCTGCGATCATATCGACTTTCTTTCAATCGAGGTGATCGGGAGAATGCGGTGCTTGTCAAGAAAGAGTAGAGAAGGAAGAACTTTTCCCTGTCGCGAAATCATGATCATGGCCCGTTCGTAATCAGAAGACGATCAATTTCTCATCCTCAACTCCACTTCAAAGTCCAATCACTCGCCCAAGCACCCTCACCGGTCATATTCTGCAGTCCAATCACAGACAAAACCTTGCTCGTGCTGTTGTACGCCACTCCCGACGTAACATTTTGCCCGTTCAATGTGACCGCACTCGGCTGCGACTGCACGCCCAGAACGGTAACTTTGGCCAACGACTTCGTGTCCTCATACAGACCTCGTGAAGAAGCATACAACGTCCCATTCGACGCGGTGAAGTCGACCAGCAGCGTCGAGTTCTGCACCAAGCTCTCGCCATCATCGACGTACAGCTGACCGGATGCGGCGCCGTTCTTGTCTAGAGCGGCGAGGAGACTCCAAGAGCTGTTCCTGCACTCGGCGGTGGTGTAGAGTGCTTCCTGGCGTGGTAGGACGTAGCCACCGCGGACAAAAACTGGAATGTGGCTCAGTGGAGCGGAGATGGTGACATTCTCGCCTGGCTGAGCTGAGATGGCTTCCTGAGTGTACCAGCTGTACCAGACTTCTCCTTGAGCGACACCCGGGAAGACGCCTTGGACACTCGTCTGGCCTTGTGCGAGGACTGGGGTGATGAGGAGGGCAGGTCCGAGGAGGAATTGCTGATCAGTCGCGGCAAGACTAGGGTCGTTGGGGAACTCCCAGGACAAGGCACGCATGACGGTGCTGCCAGTCGTGTGGGCGTTGTAGAAGAGGGTGTACATGTATGGAAGAAGACTGTATCGGATCGTCATCGCTTTGCGGGAGGCATCGGCGACGGACTCCCAGATGTATGCCTCTTGTGAATTTGCGGATAGAGTGTTGTGATTGCGATAGAATGGGAAGAAAGCGCTGAGCTGCATCCATCTGTTGCACAGCTCCTCGTCTGAATTGCCGTTAAATCCGCAAGTATCAACCCCGAACTAGACTTGATCAGCTTTTGTGCAACAATGCACTGTTGATTCGACCCACCATGGGAATGCCGAATAGGGCAAAGTTCAATGCCTGCGAGATGCTGAAGTACATGTAAGCCCAGAGGGAGGTGTTGTCGCCGCCCCAATGCCCAGCCCATTTTCCGCTTCCAGCAAAGGTGCTGCGGCCAATGATCATAGGTCGCTTGTTCGGGAAGACTTCCAGCAGAGCCTGATAGGTAGCGTTCAAGATCTGGTGACCGAACAGATTGTGAACATCATACTCCTCGACACCATCCGCATGAGTGGCGTTTGGGCTGACAGCATGAACCGCGAGATCTCCCTGAACGTTGTTGATAGAATATGGAGGGTAGTTCACGTTCCGGACACCTGGCGTAATAGCCGGTGGCGTGAAGTAGGACATAGTAGTCGAAGACGCCGATGTTGGCCCAGCATTTGCGGATGACTGCGATGCAGAAAGCGAAGACGCCATAGCAGCCTCGGTGGCGTTTGTCAGATTGAAGCCTTCGGGGTAGCTGAAGATTTTACTACCCTCTTCGCCAGGGAGACCGAAGGGTGGGTGTACCGGATTCAATGACAGATTGCCGGTGCCACAACTTCCGACACAGAATGATGAGACCTCGCTCATGTCGATCCAGATGCCATCCCAAGGAATATTCGCATAGTGTGCTTGCATGGAGTCAGTCCACCACGCGACGGACTCATTGGCATGCCAGTCCGGGAAAACGGTGTAGCCCCTAGATTCCGGAAACAATGAGTGTCAGTAAGATTGCAATACTTTTGATGGCGGAACGGAAAGACTGGCACGAATTGGTAACGTCAACAGATTTTCCGCTTTCTAGATAACTTACGGCCAGACTTCGCCAATGTACTGGCTGGCATCCGGGTTGCTAAGGAAGACGCCACGATCGTTGCCATCCGTATAAATCGAGTAGGCATCGCTGGCATTGTCCGGGTTTGGAATGTAGATGGCACTGTCCACGATCGGGATATAGTGCTGGTTCTTGGCATGCAGGCGGTCGAGAAACTCTTTCCCTTCTTCGTAAGGAAATGTGTTCTGGTCGTTGACGAAGTCCCCTGTAGAAGCGTTAGCACAATCGTGACTTTAAATTTTGCGCCAAGACTTTGAAACATGGCGATAGCGAGCTTCAAGAGCCCTACGAAGGGGAGTACTTAAGATAGTTTTGGAGGTAATCAATGTCTGTCCCTGTAGCATGTGTCAGTATGGTCATCTCATTGTGCTAGGGAGTCGAGTGTTACATCTGTGACGAGGTCAATATCTGCCCTGCCAAACGATCATAGCAGACGGGACTCACATAGTCTCCAAGGGAATATCGAACTCGCGGTACGTATCAACAACTGACTCCAACTCAGACCAGTTGTGATAGCCCCAACGACACTGATGGAACCCAAAAGCCCAGTACTGCTGCATGGCAGGGAGACCGATAGCGCCAAGTTGATACTGCTTCGTGACAGCTTCCGGAGTCGGCCCGTCGAAAATATAGAGATCAATGCTTCCACCGAGGGTCCTCCAGGTCAAGTTGGACGGCAGTATCAACGCTTCCATTCCGTGGGCGTTGCGCAGAAATACACCGTGGCTGTAGCCGACATAGTCAACACCTGAGGTTGCGTTCTCCGCAGACACCATCGTGTGCTCTCCGGTCTGATTGTTGACTTCGAAATACCGGGTATCGAGATAGAATGGGTGGACGCCATAAATATTCTCATCAATTGGATCACCAACATCAGCAGCGTAGAAAGTGGCCGTGAAGTTGTTGCCAAGTCTCAAATCGTGGATTCGCTCTCCCATGCCATACACGTTGTAGTGCTGGGGCATTTGAGAGACGAACTCAATGTATTGATTTTCGTATACCAGCACGCTGCCAGTGGTATCAAAGAGGACATCTCCAGTGGACTTCCTCAAGACTGTAAAAGCAAAGGATGGCTCGTTTGTCCAGCTGAACTGAAGGTCGATGCTCTGACTATCGTTCTCCGGGATCCCATCCTGCGGCAAAGGAACGAAGTCCGGGTTCAAGATATAGTGACTGCGGTTGGTGTTGTCAACATAAGCAGGCTGGATGGATATACGCATGCGGTGTGCGGTTTGTACATCCAACTCGAAAGAAAGGGTTTCCACATCAGTCCCATAGACGTTGCACTATAGCATCGGTCAGTGCCTCTCTCAAAGTATCCTTCTAACATGCTTACAGCTTCGCCAGCCAAGTTCAGCATGGCCGTGAAACCGTTCACGGTGTGCTTCACATCGCTAGCCGTATAGCCGGGACAGAGCAGTTGGGCTTGTTTTGCATTTGGGTCTTTGATGGTCGGAAGGATATTTACACCTTCGTCTGCCGATGCTGGTACAGTGAACTGGGTATTCTGAGCAGAAACAGTGGAGCTCATGGAAGACGTGGCCACCGCGCTGTTGCTCAAGCCGTCTGCTGGAGCAGACGAGGTAGATGCATCTTGAGCATACGCAATAGTAGATGCGGTAAGCAGTGCTTGCTTCCAGTGAATGCGGGCCATGCCGTCCTGTTCACCAATATGATCCAACGACAAGGGACTCAGAAGGACGAGAAGAAGGACGAAGATGATGAAAAAGACTGACGCTGTCCGAGGCGTCCCCAACCTGTATAGCAGTCTACATCTCAACGCAGGACATCGCTGAGTGGGGTGCGGTGTCATATCGAAATGGCGGTGATTCGTGTTTCCCCGCTACTCGGGTAGTAATGATGGAGAGAGCTGACAGGAACAGGCAACCTCCGCACCAGAAACGTGTGGTTTCACCGATGCGGTCACGGATGTGCGGCATAAGGTGGAGGCCATTGGGCGAGGACTCCGTGAGTAAGTCCGCGATCGGCAGCCGGCGTTGGAATCGATCGTTGGGGAAGTGTCAAAAGCAAGTGAAGTCAAGAGAAAGGAAGTTCTTCAGGACGATCAGCGAGTATTCCGCCGAGCAATGACGATACGTAGACAAGCTTCATCCAGGCGGGGAGCTTGTTCTGACTTTTGATCGGTCCGACCAGGTACCTTATGCTTTTCCTGCGACAGCATCGACACTTTAGCCGGAATGACTTCGAAGACTATACCAGTCGCGGGACAGTCGGCAGTTCGACAGGACCAGAGAGACCATCGTGTAGGTGATTAGGACAGACTCGTTGAGTTGGAGTGCAGGATCCGCAGCAGAACAGCCAAGCAGTCGGCAGGCGTCCCTCTCGCGGTATTCTCGCAAAGCCTTGAGAAGCAGAGACGTTCTTGATCTCTCATATACGTTTGACAAGTCGACGAGTTTGTGTCCTTGAGGAGAGTGCATAGCAGGATGTCGGGGCGCGACGCGTGGATGAGTCAGCAGAATGCTCTCGAGACGAGCTGCCATTAATCGTAGACTTTGTTGAACCTTCACAGCTCAGGTTCACAGCTATGCAGCTTTTCATCCTGAGCCCAGCATTTGGCCTTCCGTCGATCGATGCCGAGTGCAATGCTGCTGTGGCGCTCTTACAACTGCATGGCAAGAACGAATACGAGCTTGTGCCAGCACACGAGCAGAAAGAGCGACTGCCCTACCTTGTCGATGGGGAGCAACGAATTCATGGCTTCAGCAATATCGCTCGACAACTGAGCGAGACTGCTCTGGAACCACGACACGACCAACTCACCGCCACACAACGCGCCGACTCGATCGCGGTCACGTCGTTCCTCGAATCGAACGCACAGATACTTCTGGACATCTCACTATACGTTGGATTCGAGAACTACCGTCTCACCACACGCCCTGCTTTCACGAGAATTCTCCCGTGGCACGCGAACTACATCATACCTCCGCAAAGACGTGCAGCGGCGCGATCTCGAACCGAGCATCTCGGCATCTCGAGCATCGATGTTGACAATGTGCACGAAGACATGAGCAATCGGCCGCCGGGTTACGAAGCTGTAGGCAAGGAGGAAGGTTTCGAGAAGGAGGCCCAGGCAAGAGCAAGTCTTCTGCTGCCTAAGAAAAACACCCTCAAGAGCTTGCTGCAGACTCCGGAGCGAGCTTCAATTTTCAAGCTCCAGGCTTTGGCGGACAACTTCTTCGGGCCACTCGCAGATGTTTTGGGTGAGAAGAAGTACTTGCTTGGAACTGAGGAAGCCACGTCGGTCGATTGCCTGCTGTACGGATTTCTAGCTCTCATGCTGTTTCCAAAGGTACCGCAAGACTGGCTAGCATCGACTATGCGGCAGAGATATGGAAAGCTCGCAGCTTTCGTGGAGCGTGTTCATGCGACGTTGAGATTGACAACAGACGTCGAGGAGGTGGTCAAGCTGATGCAGTGTAAAAATCGGGCTGAACTTTTGTCGCAACGTGAGACGTCAAAGTCAGGCCTTCCATGGACAATTGCGCCACAGATGAGCATTGCGAAGACTTTCAAGAGTATCGGCTATGCATTGATCGAGCAGATCCCGTTCATCGGCTCACCAAACTCATTGCAATTGATGAGCGCGCACAAAGCTTCAACGCTATCAAGGCATATTCGGGCGGTGGTACTTTCAGCGACAGCATCTATTGCTCTCTCTGGCTATATCGCTCTTCACACAGGCTTGCTGGTCTGGCCGCACGGCGAAGAGGTGCACATTTTTGGCCGGAAGCGCTTCTCGGATCTCGGCCATCTTGGAGCCGCACTGGCTGGTGTGAACTTCCTTGGGCCACGTCCCGGTCGTGGGCCTTGAAAAGCTTGGCTATTTCGGTCAGAGAAAGCAGTCGAGAGCCGAAGCGGGAATCTGTCAGAGTCAAAGCAATATTGCAGCTAGGCCGAGTAAACCTCTTGAGGACGGACACTCGCAACTTCATCTGTTGCGTGAGTCGATCAGGGATTGAACGAACGGCCGCCAATGCCCAAGTGGTTCCACTGAGATTCGGCGAAGAGCATCTGGAATGGCTGGCTTACGGTCACATCCAATTAGTCGCACCCGTGGAGCGGCCGAGGCACTTTCTCTCTCTGCAAGGCTGCATGATTGAACAGTCTAAAGATTCGAGCTTGGCCCCACCGCTCCTCTTCACGGCTACGCCAGAGTGTGTTGGTCCGTTGGAGGAGTCTGGCCTCGTCCTTGAGTGAAGACTGCTTTTTCGCATTTGTAGAATGGTTCCGCGGACAAGCGAGTCGAAGTTATGAGACTTTACGAGGCGACGAGCAAAGTAAACAACGAGGGAAGTGAGTATCGAGGAGCCCGAGCTTGCGAGGACAGCGACGGGCGTACGATATCCGAATCCGTGAGGCATATTACCTCGCCCTCAGCGGCGAGCGCATAAGCAAAACTTGTGAAATGCGCTGCAGGCTCCAATGCGAAAGTCAGTCTACAAATACGAAAACGCAGTCTCCAATCAGCGTGCCGGGAGTCCAGAAGAAAAGCACAATCGAATTTAACGCCCCCGAAACTGCAAGTCTTGCATTGGCGGCGGAAGGATTGATCGTTAGCTCTCCCGTCCAGTTGAAGTGTGAAGGATGTGTTTGCTGGTCGAATGTATATACAACATAATGGGGTTCGTAGTGTAAGGTTTATCGACCATTACTCGACGCTAATGCACGGTCACGTTTCATGGCTGTTGTTATTGTTGTTGGCCAGTGCTTTTGGCAGCAGATATCTAGGCACCTCGCCGTCGCTGTCGACTGTTTAATTCCTCGTCCTCTTTTCTACGATTTCTACGAACCCTACGACGTTTTCCTTGTTTCTCGCTACGAACGAGCCTACGAACGAAGGAGCCTACGGACGAGCCTACGAACGATACGGATACCGATAGAATTGCGAAGGCCGACGCAACTATGTTAAAAAAGCAAGGAGCCGACGTGCGAGCGTAGGAGGCTTGCCCTCCGGTGCACGCACGCCCTCGAGGCGGTCCGCAGGGCGAATTTTTCGAAGAAACGACTCGATTCGACATGCAGAAACGACCGGAATTCGACATGTAGACACGACCGGAAATTTGGCACGCATAATTAATTTCTGCGCGCTGCTCTGCTATGGTTTTCGTTCAACACGTCTACCGAAAGACAGCAACAGCGAGGGCGACGACTCGACTCGGGCGAGAGCGAGGGCGACGGCAAGGCAGACAGGCCCCTCGACACCGAGCAGCGAGCCTGTGGTTTCTATAGTTACATAGATCGTCGATAAAACAGAGACTAACAGTAATGTGGCGTGAACAGAGTTATGTTGTATATACACTGGACCGTGTTTGCTTATCTCCGGACATCGTCGCTTGGCATGGTCCAAGGCCATTCCTGAAAAGGAATATCGCCGTCTAGCCTCGCTGTGCAAGAGACTAAGTTCAACAAGATCTAAGCCAACATGCCCAGTCGTCGGCTGAAGCCACGATCGAGCTCGAGCTTACAGCAATCTCCCAGATCCCAGAGGGTGAGGTCGAGCGCTTTGACGAGTCTTTGACTGCCGGGTGGTTCGGATCGGAGGCGTCTACGAGTTTCTGGCACCGGCACGTGGCGCTTCGACCGCGGAGGCAAGGTAGCGCATTCGCGACCCATTCCATATTGCCGGAGAAGAGTGCACTCACAATGAAGCAGGAAACCAGATTCTAGACCGCGGCCCGGAGCCACCATCAATGACCAATGCCGCAATACGTCGCTGCAGGGTCTTATTGGTCTCCACCTCGATCACGAAGTTGCGATCGGGAAGGTTTTCCATCAACGCCTCAAGCGTGGTGTAGTGCATCTGCGTGCCATTGAATCAATCTCAATCAATATACTTAACAAATGCGGAGACCCCTGGCCCCTAGTACCTGCTCTCCACTGAATCGCAAGCCTGCCGCCCCAAATAATACCGACCCCAAGCGATACACCAGCTGCAGCTGTGCAGAGACTAGGCCACAGGATGGGAGACAACATCTTCCACCTCGACATCCACGAAACACACCCGTGGCCCAGCGAATTGAGCTGGCTCAACTCCTACACCGGCATACTGTATGCTGCGTCGTCTCTTATGGTTGCGCAACGACTTCTCCTTCGAACCTTCAGACTTGGCACTCCCCTAGGGTTGGACGATGCACTCATCTTTGCATCCTGGATCGGCGCAACAGGATTTTTCGTCGAGGCCACGTTAGCAATGAATTCGCTGGACTACGGAGTTCCGGTACAGCCCAGCAAAAACGAGTTCATTGCCTTTATGCTATGGTTAATCGAGATAACCTTCACTTTTAGTCAATGCTGCATTAAACTCGCAGTGTTGGCGATCCTGAACCGCTTCGTAAAGGCTACATCAGATACGCGCATCCGATATGCAGTATACGCCGCCGGTACCTTTACCGCCCTTTCTTTGCCGACATTGTGTGCTACTTCGTTCGCAGCCTGCCGCCCATCTTTTACGGCATATTGGCGGGCAATGAACGCGAGCTATGCCGCCAACCACGACGTTCGATGCATCAACAAATTCACGCTATCGATTCTAGCTGGCGTTGTTGTGATTCTCCAGGACCTGTACACCATCGCAATTCCTTGGGCGATTACTCGCTCGTTTGGTTTGAACAAAAGACAAACATTGGCGCTGAACCTCGTGTTCATGCTCGGCTTGATCGTGACGGCAGCCAGTTGCGTACGCGTAAGTATTCTGAAGTGCAGAAGGCCTGCGTGGTGCGAGGTTTTCTCGGAGCCGGGCCTTTCTCCATACCAAATCATCTGAGAAACTCGCTGACCTTATGCTCCTCGATTTTTAGACGTACCATCATACCTCAGTATACAGAGGCGACAGGGTATCCCACAATCTCGTGTACACCATCATCTGGGCAACCATCGAGGTCCAAGTGGCCATCATCTGTGCTTGCCTGCCTTCTTTGCGGACATTGTACCGTTTGATCGTCGGATCAAGGATATCCGCAAGAGTGCATCAGCGATATTTCACTCAGCCTGGGGACTCGAGCAACTCACGGTTCGGAGTTGAGTACAACTCACGCTCCGAGGTCTCGCAACATTCACGAGTCGAGACACCGTTCGCACTGGAGCCGGAAAGTCCTGCCATCTCGTCAGATCTGGAGAACAGTTTTGTCAAGGAGCCTCCGGAACGATGTATTCAGCCGCATTAAATGATCAAATGCTCCGACGATACAAAGTACAAATTGTGCTCTCGTGCGGTCAGTCTCAATCTGATGCAGCTCGTGGTAAGCAGCTGTGGGGCTCTACCATGCACAAACCCCACACGTTCGGCCATCACTCCGTGGGGTTTCGCACTTCGATCGGCCCGTCTTTGACACCCAACGAAATGCAACGATGTTGACTAATGCCGTAATTGGCCTGAGCTGAGCAACGCGTGTTGGGCGACCATTGCATTGCCACCCGCTGATCAGCCGCGTTTCAAGTGCGCGCATGCGAACATGGCGCCGGACGGGACACGTCTTGCCGGCCGGGCTAACCTCACCTTTCCCTGTAACCGTCGTCATGGTCTGTGGGGAAAGAGTGCACGTGAGGTCTTTCCAATCCGTGCATACAAGGAAATGTCGTGCTCCAGAGGCCAGCGATGCAACCACGAGTGAACACTGGTCCTCGAGGCTCAAGAAGCGGGGTGCATACCGGAGCAACATCCTCGACGTGTGGCGATCGACGGAGCCCATCACTTTCCTCGCCTTGGGACAAAGTTTCTCTACTGGAAGAGCCGAGAAGTGCATGAAGATCAGCGTGGACTCATCGCTCACCTGCAGCAGAAATCGAACACTTTGATTGAAAGACGCCGTCAATTGCCGTGTGCAGTGCACTTCGCAGAGGCAGTCTATGCGACTTCCTTCTCGTTGTACCACATCAAATGCATGCATTGTCGAGTACCACCGATCATTCGCCGAAGGAACGGCCGGGCCGCATGCTCTATGGCTCGACGGCCCCGCGAATGCACCCCAGGATGGGTCTCCAAATGCTGGATCCCGCGTCATTGGTGCGGAGGCCATAGCACTCATTGGTTTCACATATCGATGGCAAGAGGCGGAAATGAACGGTGCAGCGTATGCACAAACCATTCTGCTAGTTCGTACATGCAGGCAGGTTCAAGGATGGGTAGATTCATTTGTCGATCAAGCAGTCAGATATAACATCTGTTGCACCCAGTATTGGTCTTTTGAATCAGCAGCTTTCACAGCACATCTTCTGAACGACAGTTGCAATGTTCGGAATGAAAGATCGTTACTTTGGCCTCAGAGGAGGATGGCTGACCTTTGCAGTGACTGTTGCGGTTGGTCTTGATGCTTCTTACTCTGCTCCAACGTCGCTGACTCCGAAAAAAGTGTGCAACCGACATGACCTTATTCGGCTACGATCAGGGTGGGTATTGTTCTTGGTGGAATCATCGAAACTTGTGCTGACAACTTCTACAGGTGTTTTCGGAGGCGTCATTGTCACAAAGGACTTCCTTGAGACTCTCGGCATCGAGACCAACAAGAGCATGCAGGGCACTGTCACCGCCATTTACGACATCGGTTGCTTCTTCGGCGCCATTGCAGCATATTTCGTAGGCGGTATGTTTTCGTCGTGTTGGTTGCTGCTGTTCAAACGAAACTATCACTGAGAGGACCTAGACATGATTGGACGCAAGAAGACGATCCTCATGGGAACAACGATCATGAGTGTCGGCGCTATCTTACAGATCACTGCGTACAGCGTACCTCATATGATCGTCGGACGTGAGTTATAGCTGTTGCTTCGACTGTGGCCAACGGCTGACCGGTACCATTCTAGGCATTGTGGCGGGCATCGGCAACGGCTTGAACACCTCGACAGCGCCACCATGGCAGGCCGAGACCTCGAAGGCGGCTTGGAGAGGCAAGCTGATCGTTATCGAACTGGTAAGAAATACTGAGGTCCAAAAGGCCTGCAGCTCAGGCCTGGAACTGCTCCCAAACAATGCCCGCGAATCTGAGCCTGTATTCGGATTCTCATACATGAACGAGACTGACCTGCTGCCCACAGATCATGAACATTGCAGGCTTCAGCCTCTCCAATTGGGTGACCTACGGCTTCTCTTTCCTCGGAGGCGGATTGGCATGGAGAGTCCCGCTGGCACTTCAGTTCATTTTCATAGTCATTCTATACGCCACGGTTCCATGGCTACCGGAGTCGCCAAGATGGCTTGTTCAGAAGGTGACACGCATTCGTTCATCTTCTCGGATCGACCAAAAGCTGACAAGATGTAGGACCGAGTTGAAGAAGCGGAGCTAATCCTCGCCGACATTGAAGGCACCTCGATCGAAGACCCATACGTACAGACCGAGCTGGCAGAGATCAAGTTCTCAACCGCCTACGAAAGGGAGCATTCAGTCCGGATCCGGGACCTACTGATGGGCAGGAAGACCACTGCCGCTGGGACAGCAACACTTCGCCGATTGTTTCTCGGAATGGGCGCTCAAGCCATGCAACAACTTTCAGGTTGGTAGAAACGGACAGAGACATCATGACCATTGCTGATCCCAACACCAGGCATCAACGTCACTTCTTACTACTTGCCCACCGTCCTGATCGAATCCGTCGGCTTTGGCGAAACCATGGCCAGATTGCTCGCCGCTTGCAACAGTGTCAGCTATCTCCTCTTCTCGCTCATCGGTATCCCGAATGTCGAAAGATGGGGCCGCCGAAAGATGCTCATGTACGCTGCCGCCGGACAAGGCTTTTGCTATCTCATGATCACGATCCTTCTGGCACTCAGTGATAAGCCGGGCTTTGCACACGCCAGCGAGGTCGCTAGCGCGAGTGTGGCGTTCTTCTTCTTGTACTACGTCTTCTTCGGCATTGGATTCCAGGGAGTCCCTTGGTTGTTGCCCTCTGAGATCAACGGGCTGGCGATGAGAAACAAGGTAAGAAAACCAAAGGGCAGAAGGCCTGTGGCCGTCCGAGAATGTCTCCCGGGCTGTGCCAGCAGGTCTCAGTCTGTCCTTATACCGTGTGTCCGAACCATTGCTGACCATGCCCTTCTGTTTTAGGGAGCCGCTCTCGGCACTGCAACGAATTGGATCTTCAACTTCATGGTACGTTGACGCCTCTGCATAGCATGCTAATATCTGCTGACCACAAACTACCAGGTCGTCGAAATCACCCCGATTGGCATCCAAAACCTCGGCTGGAAGTTTTACATCGTCTGGCTAGTGATGAACATGAGCTTCGTACCGTTCGTCTACTTCTTCTATCCGGAGACCGCCGGCCGCACTCTGGAAGACCTCGACCGATACTTCGCCTCGCCCGCGGGCAAGAAGGTCTTCGTTCACCGCGATAAGGTTGCGACATCATCCAAGCGACCTCTGGAGTACATTGAGCGAGAAGAGAACCAGATCCGCCGAGCTTCGTCTGTCAACCCACGTGCGGCCAGCCTGGCTGCGGCGCACAATCGCTCTCACTCTATCGACTTTACTGCGGGAAACACTGATGCGGAGAAACAGTCGATGTACGGAAAGGAGAACATTTGATCGAAGAATGTGCCGGAGAGTAAGAAGTACGAATGAGCAGAGGAACGGCGTGCTCAAATCGGAGGAGTCTATGTTTTTTGAAAGTCTGTTGACATGAAGCTGTCTGTCTTGCAATCGATATTTGGGCGGTGAAGCGGTGCCGACTTCTTCAAAGCTCAACAATGGCGGCCATGTCACTTCTCACTTCGCTTCTAGCGCAAACATGCCGGAAACGGCAAACCATTCTTCCTTAGAATGGCTTTCATTGCTAGGACCTCGCCCTTCAGCATAGCCACTTCATTCTCCAGGCTTTGTACCCTTACCCTTGTGTCGGGGCATGTCAGACATTGAGAAGGTTCTTCCCCACGATCACCCATCGCTGGAAGATCCTGATTCGCAGCCGGTGTCGAGCGCTGGACTTTGCTCATCGTAGAGGCGCCCTTGCGCGGACTTGGTACTCGCCGTGAAGCCTTTGCTCTTGCCCACGGACTCTTAGGCTGCCGACCAAGAGCTTGATTCAATGACATTGCTGTTAAGGCGAGACTCTTTCTCTCAGGAGACACATGGCCGTGATTTCGTCGCTTTGGACTGCCGCGACGCCGAGGAGACAGCGATGATGATCTGGGAAACAGCTCTCGAACGTCTTCTGACGTTGGCGAGAATGTGCCGTGGGATGGCAGATGGCTGTGCGCGGAGAACATCTCCTCTTCGGTGGAGCCGTCGACTCTGGCGATGTGAGAGGCTAAAGGCATATGATTCGCGACATCGTGAGAGGTTGCGGTACTCATTGTGCCGCCCATGCGATCGACCATAGAGCGCGAGGTCTGGCGTCCAGGAGGCCGGTCCATAGTTCTCGCCTTTCTTCTGCGCCTTTTCGATGTGTCATCATTCGAATCGGAGGTGAGCCAGATGTCTTCATTGTCGGCAAGCGATGATATGACAGAATCTGTGGGCCATGTATCTGGATCGCTGACATGGACTCGGGAACGTTGTGCTGGTGGATGATTATGCAATTGTTGCAGTTGACTTTGCGCGCTGACATCCATCGCAAATATATGTCGGTAAGATGCCGCATATCCTGACACAGTGCCCGGATTTCGCTGAGATGTGTTCTGTTGCGCGAGCCGTCGTATGTCTGCGAGCACTTTCGCGTCGGCGCTGTGTTTGGTCGAGGCAGCGCTCTCTCTGCTTCGCATCGTCCCATCACCGGTAAAGCCTATTCCTTGCGCGAATGATATGCGTCGGACTGACTTATCTGCTTGAGCGAACTGCCTGCTTGTCCGACGTGCAGACTTCAAGTACGTGGTCTGCTGAAGGCGACGCCTCCTTACCGCGGAATCAGAACTCGTGGCATGGCTTTCGGCTGGCTGAAGTATGGTAAGGCCGCGAGGACTTGCCAGGCCGATGTTTGTCGACATGACTGGAGGACATTTGACAAAAGTCTGACTTGAGAGCCGCGGACGGTTCTTCCGTGGACTGGGTTTGAGTTCCTGGGTTGCGGCTCTCATCGTCTCGGGCTTGACCGGGGAGAACAGATCCTGGTATCCTACGATGGCAGTCGTTGACTTTCCAGCATACTTCGCTGCAGGAGTGTGACGGACAGTTCCTTGTTCCTCAATCTCATCCGGATGAATGACCAGCTTCCTCGTAGATCGAATAACATTCGGACTTTTCGTCTGCGGGACTTCGATTGCCTTGACAGGCTTTGAAACATCCAGGCCTGTCTGTACCTTCGTGCAGCGCGGCTTGAGGGAAGTGACAGTCGCAGCACTGAAGTGCCGCTCAATTTCATCGCCTTGGAAACCTTGTGGAGACTCGCCCTTGATCCATTCGACCGACAAAACCTTCTCTTCCTGTCCAGCAATCGCCTGCTCCGCCAGCAACAGTCCAACCGTATCGTAGACCTGCACCTTGCCATCACTTCGGCCTAGTGCGATCATGCTCTCAGTGCTCGTCGGTCCTCCGATTGTATGTGCTGAAGCTTGACTTCGGCGACTGTCGCGAGCAGATCGTGATGGTGTTTCGGTCTTGATCGCCACCACCGATATCGATGTGAGAGGAGCTTTGGCATGCCATGATCGTAGGACTTCACCACTTTTCGTGAAATCGATGATTTTGCACTTGCCATCTCGACCAGCTGTGACCGCCCTCGTTTTGAAGCCTGGCAGGAATGCGATACCGACGATCGTTGCGGCCAAGGTCGATTTATTCGACGACGAGTCTCCCTCGATGGTACCACGATGTAAATTTGCAAAGTGCCCGATCTCGCCGTCCTTCAATCCTGGGTCAGCGTGCACGCCAAAGTCTCTCTTCGGCATTCTTGAAGCATCGTAGGCGGCGACCGTTCCATCGCGGTATGCGATCAGAAAGACGTTCGGCCGTTCGGGATGAAACACTGCGCATGAGATTGGAGCTGATGATGCGTTTGGATGTATTCGAAGGGAAGCGGTGTTCGTCGTCATGTTTCTCAAGTGGATGACCGGAGGATCCAACGAAGCCGAGAGGACCAGATGACCTGTTGGAGATACTGCCAGCGCAGCAGGAGGTGTTGCCAATTTCTCCGCAGGCTCCAACAATCGTGATCGCTCGATGTTGTAATTTTGAATAGCTCCGTCGGTAGTCGTGGTCAGGAACAGCGATTTGGCATCGGGTCCGTATTCCAGAAAACGAACTTCATCCTGGTCGGCGCTCAACCCCCAACTTTGCTGCTTGGCTCGCTTCGTATCATGCAAGACGACGACATTACTGCTCGCGACGGCCAGCACTCCAGAGCCGTCCTTTGCTTCTCGAGCTGCGACAATGCCACCCTTCCTGCTCCGGAAGACGGGTCGTATCCCAGCTGCATCCCATGCGAAGATATGTCGTGGAGTGGTGATGAGGAGGTGTGTAGATTCCGGTATCCTGAAAGGCTGTGATAGTTTAACTGTACTAGGCGCAGGAATCGCTCGCCGGGTCGACGGCATTATATTGCTACCGCGCGAGGTGCACTGTAGTGAAATGGGTGCGATGAGAACGTGTGGTTGTCAAGCGACTCGCGGAAATAAACAGTGGCGTTGCGATCGGCCTGTGATTGGTGGAGAAGTCGCGAGCCATTCGCATCAAAGCCGACATGAAATTGCTTCAAATATTTCACGGGGGAAGAATAAAGAGATCATCGTAGGCTAGAGAGACGGCGACTTGGTCGAGTGCATCTGCAATCTGTCGTTCTGAACTCTCACAAGCACTCTACCGCAACCAATGTAGATGCTGCTAAGCTCAATCTACCAAAAAGATGCACCTCCTCAGCGACCTGATCCTCCCACCCTAATCCTGCGAGGGTTTCCAGACCTTCTGACAAAGTTCAATATCCTGCACCGTTGTGTTGAACGCATCCTTGACCGCGTGACACACACGACTGCGATTGTACTCGCCTCTGTTCCTCCAAATTACATCCATCAGACTTGCATTGATCTGCTCCATTTGCTCGAGCGAGAGTCCAGAAGACCGGCGCACGAGCTCGGCGTGCAGAGTCGTGAGGTCTTCAACGTCAAGGACAAGCTGATGAGACGTCGTAGCGGCAGCTCGACCGTGGTTGGACTGACTATCGTCCTCCGCGTTGAGGATCGCGCTGAGACTACCGGCGCGGGCGTCCCGCGGAGGGGGAGCCATGCTGTGTTGAGAAGATGGAGATAGCTGCGACTGAGACGCGGCGGAGGGGTCTTGAGTGTCTGGTATCTGACTGCCACTCAAAGCAGGGCCGAGCTTTGTGAAGTCGGGATGCTCGTGGCCGTGCGCGCCGTTGGTGCTGGAGTGGGCCGAAAAAGGACCACTGCTGCGGGAGCTGGTCTTCTGCGCTGAGTTGGTAGTTGATGCGCTGTTCTGGTACTGATCCAGTTGAGAGCCTTGCGCGATTTGAGTATGTGCGGAGCGCTGTGAGAACGGCTGAGTGAAACCTTGTGGTGGGCCTGGTGGAGGAGGGTTACCAGCTCTGCGGCTCGGATCTTGCATGTCGACTTCACTGTCGAACATCTCCGAGTCCTCCTGAGGTCGGGATGGTACCGTAGAGCCATTGGTCTGCTCCGACGGATGGCTGCCATTTGTGGTGCTCCACGGGTCGGAGTTCGGCTTGGGCGTAACGGGGAACAATTGCCGGCCTGGGATCTGCTGGCCAAGCATGACTGGACCCGAATTCTCATCGGTCGTCTTGGATGCATCGGGCGGCGGTACATTTGGCGCCACGTTGACAACATTGTCGCCATGTCGCTCAGCTTCATGAGCCTTTGTAAGACGTTCTTGCTCTCGCTGATATACAGCCTCGCATTCCGCAACGAGACCAGATTGCTGAATTTCCAATGCGGCCATGTCGACCTCCACATTCGCCAGCATCTCGTTGGCTCTCAGAGTGCGATCTTGATCCCCAGACGTCTTGGCATCTTTGGCCAGTCGCTTGATGTCGCCGAGGAAATCCTTGGGCCGCTTGTAGTATCCGTTGGAGAGGCGCTTCTCAATCGTTACGATCTCGAGGTTGTAGTAGAAATTGCCGGTCGATGCTTCTCTCAGCCCACCAACTCCTTTCTCGTCCTTGTCGATTTCAAACGGCCGGAAAAGTTGCTGCTGCTGCTTTTGTTCGTCGGTCAAATCGGTCGTCAACGTTTGAGGATCCTGCTCGTCGTAGAGGTACGCAATTGTAAGCTCATCGATGATTGGCGTTCTGAACTTCTTGTACATTCTCTTGATCTGATCCATGACTGGCTGAATGTGGAGCTTCAGCATATTCAACGTCTGATGATCCTTCTTCTTCTGCGCTTTGAGTTCAGCTTTGGTAGGCCCCTTGGGCGCCTCGGGTGGCGGTGCGACTGGCAAGACCTCGAGCTTGCGCTTCTTGCGACCTTCAAGATCTGGAAACTCCTTTGGCGACTTGCGAACGAAGTCGATGACTGCGTTGAAGAACTCTTCTCTCGCGGCCTGGGTAGGTCGCAAAAGATCGTATTGGTTCTTGTTGGAGTAGCCAAACAATTCGCGCACCATCTGTTTATGTAGTGCCTGCTTATCAGCCCACGTCTGCTGATCAAAGTCTTCTTCGGCCTCCTGCTCCATGATGCCGAGGAGTAGGACCGGATCCGTGGGATGCAGGCTGCGGAGGAGGCCGACAAAGGTTCTCTTAGTTGCGTCGCTCAGTGTTTCGTACCAGACGTTGACGCTGGGGATGTATATGACACTCGGTTTGTGCCTCTTGACTTCTTCAAAAAGTTGTACAACGGCGGCTTCGGTTGACTGAATTTATGTTAGCAAACGTTCTGACGAACCTGACAACGAACGGACTCACTCTCGTCGTATCCTTCATCAAAGTCGGCAAGTCGAAGCTTTGTACGTGCAGGCCTTCAAATTTGCTGAGCAACGCAGCTCCGAGGTATTGCTGGCCCATGCCTTGCTTTCCTGTGATCAAAAGTCTCGGCCTGAAGATGCGAGATGCCTCAAAGTCTCTTTGCATAGTCTCCTTTTGAAAGCCAAACTCATCATTTCGATCGTCGTACATGGCTTCCTCCAGTGCTGTCGCCTTTCGCTTGCGAGGGATGGCTTCATCGATGCGATTTGAAATCTCGATCAACGGCTGACGCAATAACGGCTCGACCTCTTTCTTCAGCGGTGTGGCTCCCGAGGATGCAGATCGCTCTGAGGACGGGATCATCTTGTTGACGGAGATCATAAAGTCCTTTGCCAATACTTTGATCGTGCTTGGATCGATTATGAGCTTCTCGTCGCTGGCGTATATTTGCGGATATGTCCCTTGCACGGCGTTCAACGCTGCTTCAGTGCAGAGTGCGCGGAGATCAGCACCACCGTAGCCGCGGGTGATCTCCGCCAGTTGATCCTTGAATTGAGGCTGAAGAGGCGGATCCCATCCTTTCGTGTGGATGTCAAGGATCTTGCGACGACCAGCCTGGTCCGGAAGAGGGAAATAGAACTCGCGATCGAATCTGCCAGGACGACGAAGTGCGGGATCGACAGAGTCAGGTCTATTGGTAGCGCCGATGACGATGACCTGCCCACGACCGTCCATGCCGTCCATCAGAGCGAGCAGTGTGGCCACAATCGATGCGTGGATCTGTTCCTGCTTGCTGGAACGCACAGGAGCCAAGCCATCAATCTCGTCAAAGAAGATGATACTTGGTTGGTTCTTGCGAGCCTCCTCGAACAACAAGCGTAGTTGCTTCTCGGCCTCACCAACCCATTTGCTGAGAGCATCGGCTCCCTTGCGCATGTAGAAGGTGACCTTCCTCCCACCAGAGCTGACACTCGATGCCAAAGCCCGGGCCAAGAGAGTTTTACCAGTACCTGGAGGTCCGTGGAAGAGCACTCCGCGAGGTGGAGTGACGTGAAAGCGTGTGAAGACCTCCGGGTATAGCAAAGGCAGCGCCACCATTTCTTTGAGCTGGTTGATGTGGTTGTCGAGACCTCCAACGCCGTCGAAATTGACGTTTACATCAACACCAAGAGGATCGGCATCGGCGAGTGCTTTCTTATCCTTGACCTTGCCCAAGCCAGGTGGTCCTCCTCCAGCACCTTGCAGGGCATCGTTATTGTGTGCTTGCGGAGCAAAGGGCTTTGGGAAAGCCGACGTTGGAGTCATCCCGACGGCACCACCAATCCCTTGCTGTGGCCGAGATACCATATCATCGTCGCTGCTGTCGGATTCCGCTCCACCAAGTGCACCCGCTCCGTCCGGGCCTCCAAACACAGGCGGAGGACCACCAGCACCGCCAAAAGGTCCAAAGGTAGAGAACAAGCTGCGGTAGACGGTGCCACCTCCACGTTTGTTGCGTTGGGGTGTCGCACTAGCGTTTCCAGCAGGAGCATCGTCATCTTCGATTGGAAGCAACAGTTCAGGCCTCAAAATGCGGTAATCCGGTCTGTTCCCTCGGCTTCGCAGATTTGGCTCGAAGGAGATGTCTGCTCTTTGAGATGGGCGCTTCTTGGGTCGCTTGTTGCGTCGATTGTCCTCATCCAGCTCCGCCGCTTCATCTGCAATTTCTTCCGGGTCCAGTTCATCATCCTCGGAAACGTGGCGACTGCGTTGTGATGCTGCCTTCCGACTGATTCGACCAGATCGTCTACCACCTTGCGAGCTACCCTCTCCGCTGCTAAGTCCGCCACGCCTGCTAGGCTTTGCATGAGTATCCGAGTCTGAAATCTCCTCTTCAGCATCTGCTTCGCCTTCTGCGTCTGGTTCAAAGTCGCTGCTCTGCTCTCCGGCGGGCTTTCGATTTCGCAGTGATCTGCGGGTGTTACCAGCGGGTTGTGAAGTAGGTGGTGTCGATGCTTTCCGGCGTGTTCGCAGTAGTCGACTACCTCGCGAAACAGGACCTTCGTCCTCATCGTCGACATCTGGCTGCGACTCTTGTACAACTGCCTCTTCCTCATCGTCTACATATTCCATCCGTATGTCTTCATCCTTCCCTACTGATGTAGGAGAAGTGCGGGAGATTTGTGTTTCGGCCTTGTCACCTGCGGCTGCGGCTGCCTCCTCCATCTGCGACACTATGTCCAAACCCTGTGAACCTGAGTCCTCTTGTGACGCCTCCATAATCGCGCTCGGAGGCTTCTTCAATCCCTTCCCACCTCGAGTTGGTCGACGCACGGGCGGTTCAGGCGTTTCGGTGGCGGCTCTTGTGACGACTTCGTGCTTACCGGAGTCGGTCAGAGCGACAAGTGGAGCGACCTCGTCGTGTGATATGCGACTGCTCCTCCGCGTGAGGCCAGACTGAGGTGTAGGCTCGCGCTTCGTGCGGCTGCCGCTACCTGTGCGCGTGCTGCGTCTTCCGTCCATACCCTTTGGAAGTTTCAACTTGACAATGAGTGAAGGTCTCGATAGATCGGCACGTGCTGGGCGCTTCCCGCGAGCTGGTGTGGGCTGCAGTGGATCGCGGTCGCTGTCGGAGGGTATGATGTCCTCTTCCTCACTCTCCTCGTACTTGATCGGCTTCTTCGCAGCAGATCGAACGCCCCTTCCTGTGCGAGGATTGAGCTCGACAGGCGCTTCGTCGCTCGATTCCGCGAAAGACGCCTCCTCCTCGCTTGCCTCGTTACTGTCGAGCTCGATATCGTCCTCGCTATCACCGTATGCCTCCCTACGGCGCTTGGGCGGTTTGCGAGGTGAGTTCTTGTTTGACTTTCTGGAGCGGTGTTGTGACCGAGCTTTCGGCGATGATGCGGCGTCCCAATCTAGGTCATCGCTGTCACTCTTTGTGGGATCCCAGTTCTCGAGCTTCCTCTTCGACATGTCATTCAACCCAGCGGGAGAAGCTTCCGACTTCGATCGAGAGTGGGGTGGGCGAGAGGTGTCGAGCGCGTCGGTCTTGCCAAGCTTTGGTTATGGCGCAGGATTCTGTGAGGCTGCCAGTACTTCGTGGTACGCAGAGAAGCTGGAGCCTTTTGGATTTGTCAGTATTTGATCATCAACACAGTCGTGGTTCCAAAGGACAGTTCGTATGGCAAGAAGGAGCAAGGCAGCAGCAGGCGATGGCGGGTGATGAAGATGGGATGGAGAGTCGAAGTCACGGAAGTAAAAGTGGGTCTGGCTTTGCTAGCACGACGCGTCCTCAGAATACCCAGCAAGATTTCACGATGACTTCAACATTTCTCAAGACGCATTGAAACAGCATACAATGTCGTCCTCGAGCAATCAGATGAATGATTGCTTTCGCGTGTCTTGTGCGATCACACCGACGCCCAGCATGGCCCTTTCCCGCAGCCGCATCGCTCAGGATCGTGCTTGCGACTTTGGAATATGTCCAGACACTTCACTCTAGACATCTCCCCACGTCGATCTTGTCGCCCTGGCACATGGTAAAATATGAGTCTAAATCGACCTCGTCCGAAGTGCCTGTCTTTGCAGAGTGGAGGCTGCGAAACGATCACGTGATGAGATTATGCGTACCGTGAAGAAGTCGAGCGGGGACGTTCTCTGCGCCATGCTCAAGCTTCCCAATCGTGTCGTCCGACCGTGCTTCTGAGATGATATGTATCACCATGAGAAGACGGCCTTCGGTAGAAAATGGCCAGCAACGATGATATCGAAAGTAGCAATGTCAATCCTTTGACGCAATAGCGTGCTCGCAATGCAATGCTCTGTGAAGCTCTCCATCTCACAAGAAGGCTTAGAGTCAGCAGCATCAATTGCATGTTCACGATGATGCATTGAAGGCCGAGTTGCAGTTGGAGTCGTGTCTTGAATGGTGGTAGACGGGGACAACACCGAGGTACGGTATCGAAAAGCTTCACAAGGTCGCTCAGGTACGAAGTACGTGATCCGGGTCCTGGAAGAACCTAGGTAAGGTACATGAGGCGGAATATTTCGCATGCTGGCTGGAAAAATCGCAGGAGTGCATCGCCCGTTGAGATCGCGTCTTTCTACGTGTTCATTCCCATCCCTCCTTCTTCCGTGTCTCTTGTCGTCCACTGCACTTCAGCCTCTTGTTTCATCATTCGGTGGGTCCGTGCATTGCCCTTTCGTCCCGACGTCGCAACGAGCTTTTGCTCTCCCGTCATCGCCGTACTCCTTCACAGCGTTATCCCTTCCATTGCACCTTCCCCGGAGACAGCGCAGACCATCATGGAGCAGGTCTCGGAAAAGATGGAAAAGGCCAAGGATGTCGTGAAGGAGAGTCTGTTGGGCACGGACGTCGACCCGCAACTGTCCAATGCAACACGCGCGGATTTCATGAGATATGCTGTCAAGGATGAGGAGTCGGGCGATTACTACATGACCGAGAAGGAATTCGTCGATGCCGTCGCACCGGAAGGCGAAGACTACGTATGAAGCTCGAGGCCAAGGAGATGCAGCTCCAACCTGACTGACCAACTCCCTACAGCACAAAATCAAGCGACACCAATATGCCATTCTGTTTCAAATCGCCGACAGAGCCAACAAGAACCGTGTGACGCTACAGGATTGGTCGGTCTTTAACAATCTCCTCGCCAAACCCGATGCCGAGTACGAAATCGCCTTCCGCCTCTTCGCCGATCCGAGCTCTGGTCTTGTCGACTTCAATACCTTCAAAGATGTCTACGCGCAGAACAAGACGAGTGATACCGTGCCGTTCAATTGGGATAGCGACTGGGCAAAGTTGTACCTGGGGGGGAAGCGCCACCGTCATTCAATGACCTATCCGCAATTCGCGCAGATGTTGCGTGGTTTGCAGGGAGAGCGTGTCAGACAGGCGTTCTTACATTTTGACAAGAATGGGGATGGATACATTGAGCCGGAGGACTTCCAGCGTATCATCATGGAGACGGCTGCCCACAAACTGTCGGACCATCTTCTTGAGAACCTGCCAACTCTCTGCAACATCAGTCCCGGCTCGCGGATATCGTACGCGAATGTTAGAGCCTTTCAGAATGTAATCCGCGAGATGGATCTGTTCGAGCTGGTGATTCGCAATGCCATCAAGAAGTCATCCGATGGCAAGATCACTCGAGTGGATTTCCTCAACGAAGCCTCGCGCATCACCCGCTTCTCCCTCTTCACCCCGATGGAGGCCGACATCCTCTTCCACTTTGCTTCCCTGGATCAGCCTTCCGGACGTCTGGGTGTGGAAGATTTCGCGCGTGTACTCGATGCCAGCTGGCATGCTTCAAGAGATGGATTGCAAGACGGCCTGAATGACATCGCCGACGTTGGGACAAAAGCTATGGCAAAGACTGAAGGTTTCCTCCACAGTCTCTTAGTATCAGCGCATCACTTCGCGCTGGGTTCGATCGCTGGAGCCTTCGGTGCGTTCATGGTATACCCCATCGATCTGGTCAAGACCCGCATGCAGAACCAGCGTGCCGCATCTGTCGGACAGCTTTTGTACAAGAATAGCTTCGACTGTTTCGGCAAAGTCTTCCGCAACGAGGGCATTCGTGGGTTGTACTCTGGCGTACTTCCACAACTCATTGGTGTCGCTCCCGAAAAGGCCATCAAGCTGACCGTCAACGACCTCGTTCGCGGCAAGTTCACTGATCAAAGCACCGGCTCAATCAAGGTCTGGGCCGAAATCATGGCTGGAGGATCCGCTGGTGCCGCCCAAGTGATCTTTACCAACCCTCTCGAAATTGTCAAGATTCGACTACAAGTACAGGGTGAAGCCATTCGAGCCGCCGCTCGAGAGGGTGAGCAGCTTAAGAAGCGGACTGCCCTCTGGATCGTGCGCAATCTTGGTCTCACTGGTCTCTACAAGGGTGTCTCCGCCTGCCTCCTCCGCGACGTTCCCTTCTCCGCCATCTACTTCCCAACCTACAACCATCTCAAGCGCGACATGTTCGGCGAGTCTCCAACCAAGAAGCTCGGTATTCTCCAGCTCCTCTCCGCTGGTGCCATCGCCGGTATGCCCGCTGCCTACCTCACCACACCCTGCGACGTCATCAAGACCCGTCTACAAGTCGAAGCGAGAAAGGGCGACACCACATACACCAGTCTGCGGGACTGCGCGTCAAAAGTGTTCAAGGAGGAGGGCTTCAAGGCGTTCTTCAAGGGTGGTCCAGCTCGTATTGTGCGGTCATCGCCTCAATTCGGCTTCACACTGGCAGGATACGAGCTGCTCCAAGGGCTGCTCCCTCTTCCGGGTGAGCACGATGAGCACGAGCAAGGACTTACGCCGCGAGGAAGCCTTGAACCGGTCACCGGTTTGCAAGAAGCACAGGCACCACTCCCACATCTCCGCTGTCGCAATGCGCTTAAAATCATCAATGATCTGGACTTGGGCTTCGGCAAGGTGAAGGCACCTCATCCCGAGGGCGGCGTTACAAGCTGGATTGGAGGGAGTCGTCGGCAGTGAGGCGGTGCAGAGTGAGGATGCGTCCCTGAAGAAGGCGCAACCTCTTTTGAGGAATCCAACTTCTGCTCATGTGTCTGACCTGTGTCATAACGGTGCGGCTGCTGCGAGCATAGCGATTTCGGCGTTTCATCGGCGTTGCTGTGGTGCCACTGCATGTTTCTTCTGCGGACCAGCACGCAGAGGTTTATACTTGTAATTTAGGAAGGACGAAACAACAGGCGAGAGGAAAGGATCAGCACATGGGGATCCAAAAGCTTGTGTTGGAGCATGGTGACGGAAACAAGGCGAAGGTGTCGTATCTGCTAGACCAGACCGTGTTTCGAGCCGCCGCGACGGAAGCAGCATGGTGATAGAGACAGACAGCCACATTTGCAACGAGGTGCAGGTGGTAAAGCTTCTTTGTTGTTCTGTCTGTTCGTCTTCTTATTTCTTTCCATGCTGTCCTCTCTTTCCTTTCTGTCCTTTCTTTCGTTTCTGTCCTTTCTGTCCTTTCGGTCCATTCCACGCAGGCTTCGGCTTATACGTGTGAGGGGTCATGCTGTTTGGTGTCTTCACGGGAAGGACACCCTTGTCTCCGGTCTGAGCTCTCAATCAATGGTCTTTCTGGTGCGATGGCACTTTGTTGTTGGATTCCTTTTGCAAAAGTTGAATCTCATGTCGGGTCAGTCGATTTACCTTATCACACTGGGAAGATGAAGTGTGTCAGCGAATCTCCTTTGACTGCGACTTGAAATCTGCATACTGCCCAATTGCAGTAGGGAAGCATCGCTCGATCATTCGGTCGTTCGTATTGACAGCCATCTTTGCGTGCATTGATGGTGTTGATGAAAGGCCTGAAGCGCGGCGTGCTACTCACGAAAAGCCTCAGGAGACGAACGACGCTAAGGACGTGGGCACTCCCGCCTCGCGACTGCCTCCATGCTCGACTACAATCCTCTTCACTTCCAGTCCGTCACCACCGTTTGCATCGTCTCAGCGAATCGACACTTCATCAAGATGTCGAAGAACGCTCGGTTCGATACACTCCATAACGAGACCTACGACTTCCAGTATGTACTACGCAGCCACTCATGAGTGTGCTGTATGACCCAGCTAATATGGCCCATAGAAGACAGACCGAATCACGCACCGCGACCACAGACATGGACTCACTTGACACGACTACCAGCGCAAGAGCAGACACTCATCCAACGAACCTGACACGACACACGCCTTCCAGCACAGCGCCCAACGACAAAGTGGCAGAGCCCGCCGAGCAGGATACTCGCGATAAACACGACAGGCTCACTCGCATAAGTCAAAAAAAAGCTCGCCTTCTACAAAGAGGTTTACGCAGACATTGCTTGGTTGAAAGACTCTTCACACCCTGTCAGCTTGAATGAACTAGACAAATATCCGGCATTGCACCCGACCGACCTTAAGCTGCCACCCGAATTTGGACTAAAGGTAAGCCTGCAGCAATTGCAGCAGGCTTCTCAACAACACTGACCGAAATACAGTCTATGACTACGCTTCCCAGTGAGGGCGAATTACCAATGTCTGAGCGACCATCATCGACAAAGCATCAGGACCATGACCAAAAAGATGTAACCGGGTCTCGGCCGACTGTCATTGATTTGTCCGAATCACCGACATCGACAGAACGTCAGGACTATGACCAAATAGATGTTTCTCGATCTCGCCCTGCCGTGAACGACTTGTCCGAATCACCCGCTCCTAAGCGGCGCCGCACTAACTCGCAGGTGCCATCGAATACAACGACTCAAAGGACCCACAAGGCCGCGACCCGACCAAAACACATACCGAGCGCAAAGCTCAAGGTTGAGATAACAAAAGTACTTGATATCTTGACTGTTTCGCTCCCCGGACGAACCGACACAATTGCTACTAACCTGACCGAGTCTCTGATTGACGGTCTCACGCCGCATCTGGCTTGTTTCCGGACCAAAGAAGGATTCGCAAGCCTGAAAATGAGCACAAGGGGCTCGACGAAATGTGCGAACGCAAGATTTTGGAGGTGGCCAAGCCACATGGAGGACTCCGCTGACCATGCTTGCGACTGGTGCCAGGAACATGGCAGATTATGCATCAAAGTCAGCGCTGACAAGAAGGAGATTATGCCTTTACCGGCGGACAAGAGAGGGACTTCCTCGATAAACGATGTGGGATATTGGGTACAAGAGAATGGACATGCCCTCATCACTGATGCCTGATCGTTGAATCCGTGTTACCAAGACATCTGCTGACATCCGAATGTGCGCATAATAGCCATCTTCCCCTGAGTTTGAGCTTCGCAGCCATCCTCTCCTGAGTTTGAGCTTCGCAGCCATCCTCTCCTGAGTGTGAGCTCGACAGCCATCCTCCTCTGATGAGCGCTTGAAAGCCATCTCTTTGAACTTGATCTTGACCACGCTACCGCGGCACGACAGTCTCCATTGCTCTGAACTCTGTCAGAGACATTGCACGCTTGCGATAGAATACTCGAGACTATTGAATATACGACTTTAAGGACAATACTCTCGACTGTGTCTATCTATGTCTGGTGTTCCACATGTTCGCGCATAGATCCTCCACCTTCCTGAAAACGCAGCACAGTTGATATTGAACCTGATCGCATTGGAGAAATGGCTGAATTGTACAGAAGGACCGCGTCGGGTATCTTGTTCCATCTCGCCCATAAGTCCAGGCGTTACATTCCTGGCCACACCAGCTCCCCCTCTGCACATTCCTGATGCTGCTCACTCCACTCAGCGATGCGCTCACTCATCCATCCACTCATCCACGACTGTACCTAACCAACGCCGTCCGGACCAGGCTCAGCCGGTCTAGATCTGCCCAACGTGAAGGCCATGCTCAGATGGCAACTCCATTCAATGCTGTGACCTTTTTCGCCCTCGAGTAGTTTGAGCTGAGTATGGGCCACGTACTGCAGACACTTAACGTTCCGCTGACACGCCCGCCGACAAGCCTTGTGGTGTGCTTCGGTGTCCGCAACGGTAAGCGTTCCGTTCTTCGGTGTGTCCGTGATAGTATCGACAGTGTACTGACTGTCTTGAGCAGAATTGTCCCATTGAGCTTCAACACTTGGCAGCCCTCGCGGATAGGCGATATTGTATACGTCTCTGAAAAGCAGCGCGGACGTGCTTCGAGATTGTTGCGTTTCAAGGGAATGGAATACATTATCGATTTTACAACACGAGGACAGCCGACTGAGATCATTCCGGTTCCATAAAACAGCATGCAACCTGTCGACTACCTGATTTTCTTGCTTTCTCCGCTTGCCATCTCCAGTCCCTGAATGATCTCCTGACCGAAGACATACGACAAGTAGAGAGGGAAAATGATCCAAGCACCATTGGGAACGATCCATAAAAAGAAGAGCGTCGACCAGTCGTTGTGGCCAATGTTGGCAAAGCCCGAGCAAGCCTCGATCAACCCTTTCGACAAGTCAGCTTGCGGCGGTCCCTCGGATCAGAATTCAACTTACAATAAAGAATGGTCTTTGCGAAGGTGAGAAACGTCGTGCTGTAACCAAGCAGTACGGCGTAAATGGCAACACGTCCGGTCAGCGTCCTGCTCTCGCTGAGCTTGCTAAAGATGCCCATTGACTCTTTGTCCGGCGCTCCACGGCCTTGGGTTGAATCCTGCTCTCCAAACTTGTAAACCAGCGCCAGGTATCCCAAGTACGCGAGAGTCTCTATCAAGTTGAAGTACGACTGCGCAGCGGTCCAGCCCGACTTCTGATCCCATGCCTAAAACCAAAGGGACATAGGCGTTAGAAAAGCTCGGAAAGGAGGCATCAATGACAATCGAGACCTGGCTCAGCCCTTGAGAACTTACCAACTGACCGTACACGTAGTCCACACGCCCATACAGCTCATAGGGTGTCCAGAGTGGCTTATGCAGACTTCCTCCAGGCATAGAATACGGTCGCAGCAGCACATATCCCATATCCCAGATCACGAGCGGCAGACTGACAGCGAGCCATATCAATGCCAGGTTGCTAGGTGTATGCGACCATTCCGAGCTTCGCTTGGTTGCAGTCGATCGTCCAACTCTTGTCGGTGTAGGTGGAGGCGATGCCGCTGCGCTGGCGGTAGACGTCCGCGTCGTTCGCTTGGTTGGCGAAGCTTTGACGGGCGATTCGGTCGGAGCTGGAGGCTCAGGGAAGTCTGTAGGGTGATTTCGTGTCGCGACCATGGCTGCGGTGATCGCGGTGGGTTTGCGAAGCGGTTCGTCCGAGTCGAAGTCTGACAGTGATGGCGGCGGCTCGAGGACGCGGTTTCGTACGGATAGGAGCTGGACAAGGGTTTTAGTCACCTGTATATTCGCTCAGGCGCAATGTTGTTCTCTTTGACAGCAGCACTCGAGAGGTGAAAGGAGCTCTCCAGCTTTCCGCCAGCCTCCTCGGAAGGCTATTGACCGCTAGCTGACGTCGCTTCCAATCATTGATCACACATCACTTGATCGACATTGGCGGAAGATGCGATCTGCCGGGACAATATTTTGAAGCAAGTAGACGATGCCGAGGGAGTGTCGTCGTCTTGGAAGAGTGATATCAAGCAGAGGGAGGTGAGGTGCCACCATGTGCCTCAGGCGTCAACCGCGTTCCTACAAAACAATTTCACGGCATCGACAACGACATTCTGAGCGTCGCAACAGACAAACTGCTCGCATACCAATCTCACCTAGTCTTCTATGATCCGCCTCACCCATTCCGGCACCTCTGGTCGGTTCTCCCACCCTGCCTTCCACCTCGTCTCCCACCGCTCGCACTCGGACGGTACCGCAAAGACCCCAGTGACAAACCATGACGTCGAGCCAGCCTTCAAGCCCTGATACATCGTGGGCAAGACTGTTCTGGGATGCATGAGATTGCTGTTCGCGTCGACTTGGCAGATGCCTCCACTGCGTCCGCTCTCATGGCCGAACTCTGCGACTCCAGAAGCTCCAGCTTTGGATACGACGAGTGCACCGCTGCTTGAAACCGACGTGCCCTCCTGCGGCGATGTATCTGTGAGCGCTTCCAAAGCACGCCCGTCAACTTGCCTCATACCGAAGATTGCGAAACCACCTTCCGCCGACAGCAAATCCCTCCCAGTAGTCACGCAGTGCACTCGCAAATGCCAATTGGGAGTCTCATCTCGAGGAGGAATCAGCCATGTCTTCACCTCGACGTCTGGCCACGGATGCATGGTTGAATACAACACCGGCAGGCCATCATGCTCCAGGAATTGAGCGTCTTCAACTTCTCGGCGCATCTTCCATATCTCTCCTCCATCGTCACTCAAGGCTAGAGCTGACTCAGGCACATGCTGCTCAAGGGTATAGTTGCCTGTTGGGACAGAGTATCCGAATGATGCAGAGTATGCAAAGTGGCCATACTTTGCATGCGTCGCTTTGAGAGGATAGTGGCATTTCTGTCCGCTGGAGAGGAGGAAGGTATGCCCTCCTTTGTGGACCATGATATGTTTCGGATGTGTGAGAGCTTTGACCGCTGGTAGAGGACTGGGCACCTGCGTGAAAGGATGAGGCTCCTCCTCGCTGGACCAGAATGGGTGAGTGGCTGGTAGTGCCAACGCTGCAAAGGAAAGCATGCACCAATATGGCGAACCTGGAGAGTTGTAGTTCTCGGCAAGGTAGTAATTCGGATACGTGTATCCGATGTTGAGCATACCATTCGGTTGGAAGATATGCGGATGCTGACTCCACCAGCGTAGATTGCGCAGGAACAGACCTTTGATGATTCCCCACGTCAGAGGAGCTGGAGGTTCGACATCGGCGAATGCAAAGGCGGACCAGAAAGCGATGGTCGCAAAGCGGTAGGTCAAACTGCGGCCGAATGGGATGGAATGGCCATTTGGATCCTGATAGTGGATGAAGTCGAGCGCAAAGCTTCTCGCACGGTCACGATACTCTTCGGCACGTACTGGATCGAAACTCTTCGCAAGCCTCGAATATAGAAGCTGGAGGTATTGTATCGCAAATGAGCCGGAGTAATAGTCCATTTGCGTGTACCCCTCTGGACCATCATTCGACCAGCCGCCACCACGATGGAATGTATCGAGATGGTCCATATCCGCTTCGATCCTCGCATGGGAGTAAAGAGCTCCGTTCGCTTTGAGTCCTAAATTCGCAAAGACCCGGAACCAGAGCCAATTCGTGTTCGGCATCTCCTTGTCGTTCATCGAGCCGATCCAAGCTGCCACATTCGCCTTCTGCTGTTCCGTCAGAGGATCCCAAAAGTCTTTGCCTGCCACTGCGAGACAGAATCCGATCGGGCATGATTCGACCATGCGTTGGTCCATATCTTGCATGTTGCCCCAGAACTCTGGACTGTTGGGGTCTGTACCTGCAATCATGCCTTTCACGAAGAGATGCGTGTTCTTGTACGTGGAATTGCCAGCTAGGAGAGCGGCAAGGCCCCAGAGTGGTCGAGCATAGCCTTCGATCTGAGCTGCTGCTTCGTCGACTTCGAAGTATTAGTCACCCGTCGCCGATTGCATAGTTGAGGATCTCACAGCGAGTGCCCGTTCCTCCAACCCTGACGAAGGCACATTGCTCGGAAAAGCCGTGTTCGAGTGGATCGAGCAGCGAGGCACAAGCATTGACAGCATCTTCTCTAGTCTTCAATGGATTTCGGGAGAATGGATGAGGAAGAAACGGCTGGTTGCTCTCGGTGACATGTGCCATCACGACGACTGGAGAGAGGTCAAGAGGAAGAAGCCAGAGAGATGCGTTCTACTTCAAGCGTTCAAAGCCTTGCCAGGACTCGCATATCGATCATGCATACAGTTATTAGGTACTGCTTCTCGAATCGGTTCATTAACACCCGAAGCTCTCCACATCCACGGCTAAAGTCGAGAAGATGAGCGATGCAGCTCGAGCTCGTGAGCCGTTGGACTATCGCCTAGCTGCAGCAACGTCCAGGCACGTTTACTAGCGTACGGTATGCCGTAGCGAATCATGGTACTCTACACGAGACCCTTTCTCCACGCATGCCCCGCAAGCTCCAACGGCTGTACCACCTCCACCCATGACGTCGGCTCCATCTTCTTCCCCTCCCTAGAACATCAACAACAAAGAGCTCAACCCCGGGATACCAAAACAAGACAACACAGCAACCATGCAAGAACTAGACACCCTCCCCTCCTACCTCAAAGCCACCAACAAAGACGGCGTACACATCCTCGAAGCGACAGCAACCTGGTGCTCTCAATGCAAAGCCATCGCGCCCTTCATCGCCTCTCTGGAGAAGAAGTATCCCCAGGCGAACTTCTACACCTACGACACGGATACCGCGGGCGATATCGCGCAGGAATTGGGCGTGAGCCAGATGCCGACGTTTCATGTCTTCAAGGATGGAGATGTGGTGGGGTCTGTGAGTGGAGGGACGAAGGGGAAGGAGTTGGAGGGGATGATTGCGAAGGTTTATGAGGGGGAGAAGGGGGAGTGAGTTGTGTACGCGAGGAGGCCGAAGAAGGTCGTGGTTGAGAGGAAGAATGAAATTATGAAATGTATATGAATGAACATGCCATGAAAATGTTACCGGCAGTTCTCGATTTCGTTCACTTTGTACACTGCTTCTCCGTCCCTGCTTCTTCTCCACGATGTGCTCGGAGATGTCCATGTCCAGAATCCAGCCCGTGAGCTGCAGTCCCTTCCCCGACACGCCTCAACGTATTCTAACAGTTCGCCTTCGCTATGTTCATTAAATCTTGGTCGTCGTGAATATCCGTGGAAATGTAGTAACCCTCGATGCAAAGAGATGTCAACTCATGTCCGCGTCTCTCTTTCTGTCGCATCATCCAACCCCAGTCTGATAGTTGCGGATCGCTCGATTGTCGGCAATAGCGGAGCTCCACTCGCGGTTGTTGAGGGTGCCGCTGAGTCTCTATTATGCTGCCGATCTCCTTGAGTGGTGTCAGTCTCTGGCCTCCAAGGTTGACCTTCTGGTCGCGGCTCCACGGGTGATGAGTATGGTGGTGCCTCTTCTCCCAGCTGTTGTTGCAAATGCTGGCCATAGTCGTAGGAGGGCGGTTCGTTGATGTTCGGGATTGCAGCGTCGCCCATGTCACCAGTGCCGTCATGACTATCCCTTCTACTGCTTGCTTCGGAAACGACGTCGACCTCGGGTGTCCACACTGTGCTTAGCTGTGTCGACGCTCGACGGCGGCTATAGCCTGGCATAGCGTGCGGCGAAGAGCCAGGCGCGCCTAACGGCACATTTTCGAAGTCCTGGTCGCCAGCATCGTGGTTGTTCGTCGACATCGCCGACACAAAGCTCCCTCGACTCAAATTCGGATGATGCGTGCTGTAGGTGTCCCTCGTCGACGTAGGCCGTAGACTTGCTCCACCTCCACCGTAAATACTCGCCGCAGAGTCGAGCAACGGCCGCTGCGAGTCGGATGAGTTCGCACGGATACGAGTCCCGTCATGCCGCGCAAGTCCGATATCCGCGTATGCCACACTACTAGCTCGTGCTTCCCTCGTGCTCGCCGCAAGTTGATGTTCCGCGATCATAGCCGCGGCACCCTCACGTTGCCTCCTCTCGCTCGCCAGGATCCGTTCCTGTCGTATTCGTTCCAATTCTTCTTCATCACCTCTTGCACGAGCCTCCCTTCTCCTCCGCGCTCGCTCTTCACGTTCTTCAATCTCCTGCCGCCGTTGTACTCGGATCTGATAGAGAGATTCCATCTCAGCTTCGCGTCGGGCTTCTTCTTCCGCCTCGTTCTCTGGCGCTTCAATGACCACATCAATGCCGTCACGTTCGCCTTCGCGTGCGAGAACTCTTTCATTTTCGCGGACGGAGCGGGAGTAGGCTGGGAGTGTCATAACGGAGCGGACGCTGTGACGAGGGGCGAGTTCTGTCGTTTCAGCGGTGGCCTGATTGGCGGTGGGACGTTCGAAGGTCTGGCGACTGGAGCGCCGACTGTGAGACTCGCCGGCCTGCAGACTCGAGCTGTAGGCTCCTTTCGTCGGGAAGAAGACTGTCGGTGTCCATTTCTGCCAGCGGTCTTTGAGGTATTGAGTAGGTAGGTATTTGGGCGAAGCATTCCGTCTTCGAAGAGATCGGAGGGAGATGTACGCGACAGTGAATATGAATGCGAACCCAGCTACCACACTGGCGACCTATTGCAGTGGTTAGAGATTGTGCTCCACGGTGAGTAAGAGTTGTATGATCACATACAATGATCTCGGCGAGGAAACCTCCATGGCTGTCTCCACCCTTGGTAGTAGTGGTCTGTGTAGTGTTGTTGTCCTGTCGAGGGAGCAGCATGTCAACTCGGGACGGAGGAGACAGGTCCTATGAGAGAAGTCGCATGTACGAGAGAGAGTCAGGCTCCCGGGCATATGGCTGTGATATCGCAACCCAGCCGGTCGTGCTACTTCAGCGCACGGGCTACGAGAGTCGCTTTGAAATGGCAGGGTTGCCAAACGGTCTGAAGATCCAGGCGGTACGGAGAGAGCGAAGGATTGCGGCTGACCAGGTTCAGCTATTCACAATGTCACTGATATGGTGGTGAGCGTGGTAGTGATGTGATGCTGGTAGAAGGCAAGCACATCTGGAGGAGGAGAACATCAATGCTGCAACGACATGGAGAGACAGCTCGAGCTCGAGACAGAACTACAAGATAGACCGACGCGCATTGATGAGGCGGTTTCATCCTCCCAGCGGACATTCGCGGACGAACCACGATGTTCGTCAATCCACGCCGCGTGGCTTTTATTAGCTTTCTGTTAGCCTGTCGTCCAAGAAAAGAAGGCGCCTAACCCTGTTTTGGTGCTTCCCTTGAACGACTGCGCCCTCCTTGAAACCATGCCCTTCACCCTGACCTCACCTTGCCGCAGAATGCCGATCAACATCCGAGAGTCGTGGTTCGACGTCCACATGCCTGGAGATGGCTGCGGCATGCTATCGACGTCTTCCTCGCGCTGGGCATGACCACTGAGCTCCCTGCTCTGCTCTCTTGGCGTAAGCGACGTCGTCAGACCGCCAACGGGACTTGCCAGATGTCGTCGATGTCGACATGGTCCGCCAAGAGACAGCGCATCTGGACGTCGATCTGGACATCGTGGGGTGAGAAGCATGGCCATCGAAAGCTAGGGACGATCCGAAGCACTGGAACACATCACATCTCGGTCAGCCTGCCATCAGCAAGGAGCTGCATCTGCCAGCAGGACGACTGAGCATCCGATCGGTAGTTCGTCTGGCCCATTCATGTCGAAATTGGATCGTCAGTTCAACTGAGAAGCCGCATGGTAGCATAGCAGAGCGTCTTGGACATCCTCATAGCCATACGGCTACCAGTGCCGATAACTTAGCAGGACGCCCGAATAGGCGTGCAGGTAACTTGACAAACCGGCCAAATAGGCATAAAGTCAAGTTGCCAGCACGGCTAAAGCAATGCGCAGATATCCTAGCAGAACCGCCAAATAGGTGTACAGATAACTTAGCAGGACGTCCACAAAGGCGTACGGGTACGCGTACAGTTATCCGTGCAGGCACTATAGCAGCACAGCTAATCAAGCGTGTAGGTATCTGAGCAGACCGGCCAAATAGGCGTACGGAGAACTGAGCAGGACGACCATATATGCGTACAGGTACGCGTACAGTTAACTGTGCATGTACGTTGAGATGGCGGCTAAATAAGCGTAAAGATAAGTTGTCAGGCTGGCCAAATAGGCGTACATTTAACTTAGCAGACCTGGTAAATAGGCGTTCATGTACGTGTGCTGGTAAGCTGTCAACCACGTCTCCGAAGCTGTGCAGGTAAGTTACTTTGCCAGGCACATAGCCGTACATGGCACCGTGCAGATGATGCCAATCAGACGTCCATCTAACTTAGCAGACCTGGCAAAAATGCGTACAGGTAGGCGTGCAGCTAACTTAGTAGGACGGCCAGATAAGCGTACATGTAACTTAGCAAAACGGTCAATTAAGCGTGCAGATACATCGCCAGTGCGGACAAATAAGCGTACGTGTATGCGTAGAGGTAAGTCACTTTGCCAGCCAAATAGCCGTACATGTAACGAGGAAGACCATGCCAATTAGTCGTACGGCTAACTTAGCAGGCACATCAATTAGCAAGACAGGACACGGAACATCGTTGGACAATCTTCGCGTGCTTGTAGTGAGGGAAGAGTGTCAAGAGCGCGCGCGACATCCCTGCACTTCGGGTGCCTACAGCGCGACCTGTCACATTTAGCTTACTTCAGCAGCGCATCAACTTCAACAAAACAAACACCTCCAACCTCGACCTTCACCGATCGAAACCTTTTCATCCACCCTCTCATCACCACACCATGTCCGCTGCTCACGGCGCAGCCGATGTGATGGAGGCCTCCCCTCTCGCTACACTGCCGGAAGAGCTGCTTACGAACATCTCCTGCAAATTGGGCTCCGATGACCTCTTTGCGCTGCGTCAGACTTGTCGGTCCATCGAGGCTAAGACGGTAAGTCCAATGCCACCTTACATCTCGATAAACGCGCAATGCTGACCACCACCAGTTCCACGACTTCGCTACAGAGTACTTCTCTGCCAAGGGCTTCATGTTCAGTACGGACTCGCTCAAAGTGCTCATCAACATCGCCAAACACCCCAAACTGAAGGAGTACCTCAAAGAAGTGTGGTTCATCACGGCCTATTTCCCTCGAGGGGCGCTGCACTGCGGCATGGGAAAGTGCTGCGCCTGGCAACCGACCGTGCGTCAGCGCGAAGCCTTCATCTTCTACGTCCAAGATCAGGAGCGTCTTCAAAATCAGGGCGACGATAAGCGTCTCATCACTGTTGCGCTCACTCTCCTTCCTGCTGTGCGCAGACTAAGCATCGTCGATCACACCTCTGCCATCCCAGCTCGCGCCGAATGTCGAGGCTTGCAGAAGGTTTCGCGCACGACGAACAACCAAGCATCCTTCCACCCATCCAGCAAAGATGTAGCCGTGCTCGCGGAATACTACATGTGGCTCTCGCACATCTTCCGGACGGTGATGTTGTCCGTTGCCGACAGTGGTCAGTCGACGATCACCAAGCTAGAAACACGATTCCATCACATCACTCACGGTTTGTCGCCCAGCGTCGACCTCAGCTTCCAGAGGGACGAATCGAGGCGTCTTTCAGCTGCGCTTGCCAACCTGACGAAGTTGCGCCTCCAATACCGTACCAATCTCTACCGGAAGGGCAAAGCCGACGATCAGAATGAGCGTGACTTGGCGATGAAGACCATGAGATCGTTCTCCTCCATTGTTCGCAATACAACCAATGTCCGACTCACATCGGACGATGGTAAGAATTCTGGACTTCTGGCTCGAGCGATGACGAGCAAGATGGAACTGGAGAACATCACCCGATTCTCCATGGAATCGATTGCCATCTCTGACACTGGCATACTGAAGGCAATGCTCCTGAAGATGCTTGCTGTCGAGAAGCTCACATTTTACTTCGTCAATATCAAGTCGAGCGCAGGCTGGGTTCCAGTCCTGCAAATCTTGCCCCAACTGCCCGCTCTCAACCACCTTCACCTGATGTACTTGCAAGACAATGGACGGAAAGTGTTTCTGATTGAGCAACCGGATGATGATGAGCTCGATGATGGGGGTCATGAAGCGGCGGCAGAAGATGAGGACGAGTGGATAGCCGACGAGTCTTCTGATGATGATGATCTCCCCGACTTGATTGATGCTGATGAGCCTGTGGATGAGAACAGTGACGAGGACGTTCCCGATATTGTCGAGAGCAAGCCGGCCGAGCCAACCATTCCGACGGTGATCGTACCTCCCTGCAAGCACGCCGGAAAGAAGGATTACATCCTCGAAGGTCGTGAAGCGGCCCCAGAGCGCGGCTATTGGGTCTGCCTCAACACGCGCGAAGCCATCTTGGCGGAGCTCCCACGATTCATCAAGGTATGCTCTCCGTTTTCACATGCACAGACCATACCACTCGCTCCGACGCTGACCGTATAAACAGGAAATCAACATCGGAGAGCCTGCAGCCGCTTTCATCGATGACATGGCCATGTTCGGCAACGCCATGTTCGGTCCTCCTGGACCTCCGGGCGCAGCGCAGCCAGGCGTGATCACCGTGGGTGCCGGAGCATTTGGTCTTGCTCTTGGCGCTGGACCTCCTCCAGGACCACCAGGCATGGGAGTGCCTCCAGCGACGGCCATGCAGGCCATCGCGCAGCTCAGCGCCGCACTCGGAGTCGCCCCGCCGCAGTTTGGAGCTGGTGGACCACCGGCTGCAGCTCCTCCTCCACCGGCTGCAGCACCTCCACCGGCAGCAGCAGCTCCGACGACTGCCGGCACCAACGCTGCCAATGCAGCTTCCGCAACTCCCGCACCGACTGTGCCACCAATCACGTTCGCGAATGCTCCTACCAACGATTGGGGCGACTGGGGTTTCGGTTTCGACGATGACATCGAATAGAGTTGGCGACGACGAACAGAGCATGGGAAGCAACGTGCGTGTGGTCTGGGCTTGAAAAATTTGAAGCCTGCGTGTTTTTTGGGGGTTTCGAAAAAAGAGTTTGCTTTGTTTCCTCAAAGCGAGCATGGCGAATGGCGAAATGGGCATGGAACAGGCATGAAACGAGCATGAATTATGATATGAGTATGATGACTATCGACGAGTATGGATTAATGAGGGAAATCACGACAGACAGACACAAAAGGCAAAAGAAGAGACGACCAGCAGCAGGTTGAAGGCTGAACGGCACATAGCAGAATCAGAAACAGGTTTGTGGGAGCAATCGAAAATCTCCTGTCGTTCAGTGCATACGTAAAATTTCCTCGATCGAAGTCAAAAACACCCGCTGACCCGTGCAAGAATCCCCATCGATCGACATGAATGTCATGTCAACCGTCTATCATGTCGTGTTGTGTCTGACGCGTGTGGTATCGTCGCATCTCTCAAACACATCACCCTCCACCTAAGCATTCTGATCCAACCCCAAATCATCCTGCGCCGGCACCACGCGGATCGTGTTCGTATGTCCCATACCACCTCTCCAGCCCTGCACGCAAATGACGGCTTCACCCTGCTTCAACACGCCCAGCTCAATGGCGTACTTGATGCCCCACTTGAGACGGTTGTCGACGTCCTCTTGCCAGGGAGTGGTCTTGAAGTCGGGCTTGGCCTGGTCATAGTGGAAGGGGTAGACGCCGCGGTAGAGATGGGAGTAGCGGGATGCGCGGGCGTTGCGGGTGACCATGATGATGGGGCAGACGGGGCGGTATTTGGAGACGAGGCGCGCGGTGTTGCCGCTAAGTATTGTTAGTGGAGGTCTGGGAAGGTGGGATGCAAGAGTACTCACGATGTGGTCAGGACGAGGATTGCGCCGGCGTTCTGCTCGAGGGATGCGGACACAGCAGCCATGGCGCAGTTCTCGCTGGTCGGAACAGGTCGAGGAGCGAGTTGTCGGAGCTCGTCGAACGCGTTGATGTAGGGAATGGCGACTTCGGCCAATAGACACGTCTCGTGCATCATCGTCACGGCCTCCTTGGGGTAGTTGCCCTTGGCTGTCTCTCCTGACAACATGACACAGTCGGCTCCGTCCAAGACCGCATTACCAACATCGCTCACCTCTGCACGAGTCGGGCGAGGGTTGTAGGTCATGCTCTCCAACATTTGCGTGGCGCAGATGACGGGCTTGCCGGCGATGTTGCACTTGGTGATCATCATTTTCTGCGCGATGAAGACCTGAGCGGGAGGAATCTCAATACCGAGATCTCCACGAGCGACCATGACACCGTCGGTCTCCTTGAGGATCTCGTCGAAGTTGTTCACACCTTGTTGATTCTCAATCTTGGCAATGATCTGAATGTCCTTGCCCTCCTCACCGAGCACCTTGCGGATTGCCTTGATGTCATCAGCGCGGCGGATGAAGCTGGCAAAGACCATGTCGACGCCGTTCTTGACACCAAACTTGAGATCGGCCTGATCCTTCTCCGACAGAGCGGGAAGATCGACATCGGTCTTGGGAAGGTTGACACCCTTCTTGCTGCTAATCTTGCCGTTGTTGATCGTCTTGCAGCGGAGAGTCTTATCATCGACCACCTCGAGCACCTCGAATGCGAGGACTCCGTCGTCGACAAAGATTGTGCGGCCGGCCTCGATGACTTTTGTGATGTTCTTGTAATCGACGTACATGTTCTGAGCGTCACTGGCGGTGGCATATTTGTCGTCGGTGGTGATGTTGATCTCGGTGCCCGCAGAGATGGGAATATCCTCATCTCCGGGGGTGTTGCCCGTGCGGATCTCGGGACCCTTGGTGTCGAGGGCGATGGCGACGGAACGACCTTCCTGCTCTTTCTCGGCCTGGCGGGCATTGTCGATGACGGACTGGTGGTATTCGTAGGAGCCGTGGGAGAAGTTCATGCGAACGACGTTGAGGCCGGCGGTGCGGAGCATGTTGATCTTTTCGGCGGAGTTGGTCTTGGGGCCTGGAGTGAGGGCATATGTCAGTGAGGTCGATTGTGCCATTGTCCTCCTCTCAGTACTCACCGATAGTGCAGATGATGCTGGTGCGGCGGAACTGAGTCGGAGGGCGGTACTCGGTGTTGAGGCTGGCGATCCATTGCACGCGGGTGCGGCCATAGCTCTGGTGGACGAGAGAGTCACCCATTGTTGCGGTTGTGAGGGTGATGTGGGAGTGTGAGGGTGTTGTTGTAGAGAAGAGAGAATGTTTTGTTATCGCTCCAACTTTTTCCCCAGGAGAGCTCTCATCTCAGGCAAGGCAAGCAAAGCCCGTTTGGTGGGGGTCCTCCTTAGCGCGACTCTGCCACGCTTTCACCGCGCCGTGAAACAACCTCTCACCCAAATCTCTCCCTCAACACTGCACTGTGACATTTCACTGAAACGGCAGACCGAGCGTCAAACTGAGGTGCGCATACGAAAAGATGGCGCATATGTGCTACATCAAAGATCCATTGTCGCCCTCGCCACACAGTGCATCTCACTCGCGATTCATCCAACGACATCCTCCTTCGGTGGTATTGCACGGTCAAATATCTCACCCTGTCTTCTCACCCCACCTCAACCACATGCCCTCCGCAAAACGTTTCTTGTACCACACTTCTTGCAAGAGTTTCTCCAACCGGCACTTGAGCTGATTCACTACAGTGCCGCACCATTCAGGCTCTTCTGAACATCCATATCTGGCTCAGAGCTACGACCACAACCAGCAACACGGCCTCATCCACGACCAACGAATCACTCCGTGGCACGTTTGCCATTTTAACCTTTTTATTAGTCGGCCGCGCGCCTTCCGAAAGCTCTGCCTCGACGTAATCAGCTGCGATAAGATAAGGCATGCTTTTGGGTAGATTTCAGTCTCCTACGGCGTTGTCAAGAGAACATATGCCGCCGGCTGGGAAACACGCAGACTCTCACTCACACGACAACGCCAGACTCACCCCATGTCTTGTTTCTTGTGACATCGAGCAGAAATCGATTTGCACGTGAGAATATGACAGTCCAGCTCAGCCTCGACCGAATGCCTGAACTCCGTGCCCTCAGCGCCACCACCATCACCATGATTGACCTCTGCCTCGTGGAAGGACATGCTCGAAACCGGCCACTGCATGCAACATCACTCGCGACATCACCATTAACATCACCATCGCGGACCGCCACAAGTTCCGTCAAACGCATCAATACCGTATACTGATTCAACATAAACTGCAGGATATTCTAACAAAACCGCGAGACCATTACCTCCTCCACCTTCACTTCCCACCTCTCTTCCTCTTCACACCACCCGACCTCGTCACCCTCCTGGTCGACCTCCCTGTTGGAGTCCAAGACCCATCTGCCCTGCGAGTGATCTCACCCCGATCGATCACGGGCACCAATGCATTTCTCGGAAGACCATTCGCGTTCCTCGGAGGTCGACTTGGAGTTGGATCCGCGTCTGACTCCTCGGATGAAGACGAAGATGCGTCATCTGAAGACGAAGGGACAGCAACGGGCTCATCATCTGCCGTAAGTCCACGAGTCGCCGCTCTGCGTCGTCGCTTCTTGGGTGGCGAAGATGGTATATCGCCTTCGCTCTCCTGATCAGCACCATCCGCCTGCCTCGGCGGAGTCGGATTCCTCGTCAGTCCCCGCGACTCCAGGCCTCTGAGCGAAAACAGCGTGACTCTACCACTACGTCGCGGCGCCGGACCTGGAATCGGCCTCCTGAAACTCCGAGCAGCGACATACGGACTTGGACTGGGTTCGCTCTCCACGAACGAGCTGGGACTGATGAGGTGGTCGGGATCTTCGGAGAGGTAGTCGTCCTCACTCGGCTGCGCTTCATCGTCGCTGAAACGCTCACGAGGAAATCGTGTTCCTCCGGCGAAGCGGACGTGCGGGGAGTCGAGGTCGTTTTGGTCATCGCGTTCGGTCCTGGGTAGGCGGTTCGGCCGGCGGGTGACGCGAGGGGAGAAGACGGGAAGTCCATGGGTGGGTACATCTTCATCTTCGTCTTCGTCGACTTCTTCCCCGTCGGCGTCGTCTTCGTCGACATCCTCGCCCTCATTATCTTGTTCTTCCTCCTTGATATACTCTCTCTCCGGTGCCCGCTCTCTCGGCGAATCAACCTCGTTGTCCACTTTCATTATCTCCGTCTCACTTTCCTCCTCATCATCCTCTTCGTCATCCCCCTCACCGCTCTCCTCGTCCTGCTCATCGCCCTCATCCCCATCCTCCTTCTCCGTAGAGGGCGACGAAGAAGACTCCGACTCCGACTCCGACTCCGACCCCGAAGGCGACGGAGCAGCAGCCCCTCCCCTCTCACGCCGTCCAGGACTAGCATCCAAAATGGTCTGCAGATGCCCATACTGTCTCCAATCAACAAGACCATCAACCAACTGCTGCCTCACAAACGGCTCGTCCACATCCTCCCCAAACGTCTCCTCGAGCTCATCAATCTCCTCCCGGCCAATCTCCTCCCTCAAATGATCCACTTGGCGCTCACGAACGTCTTGCAGATCCGCTCCCTCGGGAGGCACGCCATTCTCCACCGCCTGGAACACATTCTCATGCGGCTGGATGAAGCGGTTGAAATACACCCACTGCAGCCAGATTCCTTGCACGAGCAGGAGATGAGTGGCCTCCCGGCGCCAGTCGAGAGCTTCATGCAGGATTCCGATGCCGTGCGCGACGTTGGCGTTCGCCGTGTCGAGAGCTTGTTGCGTAGCCTCGAGTTGGCCGCGGAGTCTGAAGGCGGTTTCGTCGCCCTCCTCGTTCACTTCCTCCAGCGTGTTGTCCACCTCCGTGACCTGCGCGGCTAGTGCCTGGTTTTCAAGTACGAGAGTGAAGTTCTCCTGCTGGATACGGTCGTTCTGCCTGTGGTATGTGAGGTTCACTTCTCTCAGGTTGGCATTCTCCTGTGCAATCTCCGCTTGTGGTCGTTGAGCATTGAGTCTGAGGGTCTCGCGCTCCCTATGGAACCGTTCATTTTGCGTCCTCAGGTCGGCCATCTCTCCCCTCAAGTTGGCGTTCTCCTGGTTGATACGTTCGTTCTGCCTGTTGTATGCGGCATTGACTTCTCTCAGGTTGGCATTCTCCTGTGCAATTTCCGCTTGTGGTCGTTGAGCATCGAGTCGGAGGCGCTCGTTCTCCCGGTTGATGTCTTCGTTTTGCGCGCTCAGTTCGGCAATCTCTACCCTCAAGTCGGCATTATCTTCCCTCAAGTCGTCGTTATCTTGCCTCACCACGGCATTCTCCTCCCGCAACCGCGTCGCCTGCAGATTCGCCTGCGTTGCGGCGCGAGGGGAGGGACGTGGAGGCGGAGACTCCAAATCCTCCAAGTCTTGTTGGAAGTCGACGTTGTCGTTGTTGGCATACGCCAATTCCAGCTCGGCTTGCAGCTCCTCCAACTGGGTCATGTACTGCTCACGTTCCGCCTCTCTGGCGTCATTGACATCATCCAACTCATTATTCAGACCGTCCACGATCGCTCGCAAGGCGTCAATCTCGGAAGGAGAGGCGGGAGGCGAGCGCTCGGCAGGTTGATCGTCCAACGCATCGATCCTCTCTCCCATACGGTCCAGCTCTGCGCGTCGAGCACGACGATGTTCCTCGCACTCTTCCAGCGCGGCCGTCAGTCGGGCGATCTCGGCATCTTGGGCGATGATCTCGTCGTTGAGCTCGGTCATGAAGGCTTCGTCGGCCTCCTGCGGGTCCAGCTCCGCGCGCCGAGCACGACGATGTTCCTCGCATTCCTCCAACGCGGCCGTCAGTCGGGCGATCTCGGCATCTTGGGCGATGATCTCGTCGTTGAGCTCGGTCATGAAAGCTTCGTCGGCCTCCCGCGTGTCGCGGAGTTGCTCGCGGAGTTGTTCGAATTGTTGCTCGTATTGGTCGCGGAGTTCGGCGAGTTGTTGCTCGTGTTGGTCGCGGAGTTGTTCGAGTTGTTGCTCGTATTGATCGCGGAGGACGCTACGTGGGGTGCCTGGGCCGTAGTCCAGAGTACCGACTTCGCGCCGGCGGAATTCTGGGTCGAACGGGAGCAAGTTCTCGTCCGTGGAGGCGGAGCCGCGAGAAGAGTCAGATTCCTCCTCATCGTCGTCTCTGGAGTCCTGCTCCTCGTCGTCTTCACTCGAATGGTCTTCTTGATCATCCTGGTCTTCTCCATGACCATTGTCGTCCTCGCCCTCGTTGCTGCCATTATGACTTCCGCCCGGAAGATCGGAAGAGCTGTCAGATGGAATCGATATGAGCGGGGGGTTCGCTCGCGGGGAGCGTGGTGCAGGAGTAGGTGGAGGTCCGCGGCTCGGTGTTGAAGATCGATTCACATTGATCATCGACGGCGACGGGTCCGAATACTGCCTGGACGAAGGAGATGACGCGAGACTTGAAGACGGCGGGATCGGTACGTAAGGAGTGACATAGCCCGGCGAGTAGCCTCGCTGACCGGGGAGAGGTAGCGCCATGCGACGAACGATGTAGTCATCGTGGTCGTCGTCGTCCGAGAATTCACCTTCGTATGGCAACTCCCTGAGCTCGGGGAGGTTCCCACGGGGTAACTCGTTCAAGTCGGGGCCAAAGGGGAGAGTGTGAGCCCAGTACGGAGTGTCGTCTTCGTCTTCGGGAACATCGTAGTCTGGGAGGCTTGGAGTGCGTGGTTCGACGACGGTGGTGCCTCCGCCGCCACCACCAGGCGGACTGGACGGAGGGTCGTTGGCTGCTACGGGATCTTGTCTGCGAGGTGTAACATCGTAATTTTCATCCCAATCCGAGGGAGTCTCGTCGTAGGTCCATTCCGAGCGGGTCTCACCGTAGGTTGAAGGTGAAGTGCCCTCAGCATCGTCAACCATGTGATCCTCAGCATCGTCGCTGTAGATTCCGTTCCAGTGCCTCTCATCTTCAGACATCTCCTCCGGCCTGAGCTGTCCAACAGCGGACATGCCATCATCATCCTCATCACCGTTATAATTGAGGTGGTGCTCAAGAAGTCTCTCGTCCTCAGCCCACTCATCCCACATGGCCCGTCGCGCGGCCGCTTGCGCCCTGGCCTCATCATCTTCGGACTCGTCGTCATTATCGATGTGAGAATCATCAGATTCTTCCGTCGGCGCAGCACTCTCTCCGGCCCTCCTCCTCATCTCCTCCTCTCGCCTCAAGGTCGCATCTAGCTCGCGCTGCAACTGCGTGCCGGGGCTTGGGTATCTTCCCTCAAAAGGCTCTTCCGCAGTTCCACGACTTGGTGGACTAGTGAGTGGCGTCTGAGATCTCAGCGCTGAACTCCTACGCTTGGCTCTCAGTCGTTGACTGCGAGCTGCAAGAGCCCGGACATTGCCTGGAGTGGACAGAATGGGACGCGCGGGAATCCGCTGTGTTGGAGATGTCGAGTGTCGATTAGGACGAATTGGGGAACGTCGGTCAGGAGACGTAGCTTGTGGGACCGGCGATGGACGAGTCTGAATGGCAGAAGGTGATTGCGGGATCGGAGACAGACGAGTCTGAGTGCGAGACGTGGGTTGCAGAACAGGAGATGGTCGAGCCCGAGTGGGAGATGTCGATTGCGGTACCGGAGATGGACGACTCTGAGCAGGAGATGAGACGGCACTCACCGGAGAGCTCACGGGTCCGAGAGGAGAGGTGTACCGGATGCCATTGAGAGGTCGCGCGGTGATTCCTCGTGGAGGAAAAGCAGGTCGCCAGTCGGCGTCGGTGGCTTGCGGTGTGACTTGTTCCGCCTCATCAATCTCGAATCCTCTATGTCCTGGAGGCAGAGCCCGCTCCGCCGCTGCTTGCTGAGATCTCGTTCGGGCACGAATGGCGGAATTGCCTGCTGCACCATAGTACTCAGGCGGGTCACTCGGAGAAGACGGCTGATCTTGGTCATTCTCTTCGCCTGGGAGTGGATACGGAATCTCTTCGATTGGGGTCACCGGGCCGATATCATCTTCGTATTCGTCTTCTGGATCGCTTGCTTGCTCGGCGGTGGCAGACGCCGGGAGCGAAGGGCTTCGATGGGAAGTGGATGAACCACGTAGGCGTGCCATTGTGGTTTCGCGTTGGGATGGGTGAATGCTGCAAGCTCGATAGCAATATTGCGAGATTGTGAATCAAACAACGGTGCGGTATGTCTCCAGCCGATGGCAATGGACGTACGTGATTGTCGTTGTCGGGTGCCAGCAGCAGCAGAAGCTGGTGATGAACGGTAGCAAACGTCCCGTCCATATTGTATGCTTTCATCTGACGCTTTTGGGGGATGTTCTTTGGCAAAGAAAGAAATTGTGGTGTCCTTTGAGAATAGTGGCCGGATGCGGCAAATTGATGTTTCTGAGAATTGTTGGGCGGATGCGGTGGAGTGTCTCGGACGCATGCTTTGTTGACTCTTTTCGAGGCTTGAAAATGATACAATGAAAGAAAGATAGGAAGTCATGGAATCGTTGCGAGCATTGTGACGAGGGTGTGGTGAGTGTCGTGTCTCACCAAGCCTATTGCGCCTGATGAGATTGAGCGACCGCCGCACTCATTGTAGATAAGGAGCGCAGTAACATGTTACTGCGGCAGAAAGGAGTACTTGACTGTGATGTCTGCAGATGCGCGCGATAACTGCGAAGATGGTCATGCCCATGATGTAGAAGGGCTGAAGCTCACATTCCAAGGACATTGTCGACGCTCGCAGTGATGTTCAGCCTTTGTCCCTGCCCCGGGCTCATCAGTGACAAGTTCAATTCTTCAGCCTCAGAAGCAGGTACTAGTACGATCTGAAGATGAAGAGTCGATGGTCGAGTTGATCGAGGTGATTGCCGTCGCAGTGGAAGAGGTGAGGCAGGAAAGCGTTCCCGAAGCGTCGCTGTCACGATGGTCTTGCGGCCTGAGGCACTCACCTCGATTGCAGCCAATCACAGACTAGCTGACGGTAGCTCGAACCTTAATTGACGTCATCTCCTGCGAATGCGACCGCGATACCGAGGGGGTCAGTGTTGGTCAGCCTGCCACCCTGCCTCAAATGTCTATCCACGTCTACGATGTGTCTTGGCCAGAAAGGTAGTCTCTAGTCTTCAAACCTGACTTAGGAGTGGCTGAAAATACCAAGACATTGAGCGTATGGCGGAAGTGCAAAGTCTGAACGGCTAACACCACAACTCTGCCATTTAGTAGCTGTGAGCCTCGATGGCCGGGCAGACAAGTGAATGCCCGCCTGTGCGGCTGTGCAGTGAAGGCATGTATGAGAGATCTTGTAATGTCCGCAGAGCGATGGTTCTGTGCATCGTATCTACGTTCCATGTCGGCGAACCCACAGGGGTTTTGAAGGCCTCACAAAAACGCATGCTGTTTTCTGCGCCCTGCGGTCGGGCGATGGAAGGGTATCTGAGTATCTGCGAGCACGGAGTAATAGACGAGCAGACTGATTGCTCAGCCGTAGCACGTGCCTCCGCCTTGTCGCGAGGGGTACAGTCGCCTCAAACAATGACGCGCGGCGCGGCAGTGCAATTCGGATGGAGAGGGCAGGAAAACGTGCAGACGATGACGCCCACGACGAGGAATGGGAGCGGAAGACCCAAGAGCGGAGCCTGGGCAAAGAAAAGCCCAGCGTTTGAGCTCCGCCGGTGGCGTAAGCTGTCCGGACCCGTCTGACCATTTTGGCCTCTTAATTTGCAGCCGAGCCTCCTGCCGAGACTGCCAAGTTTGCGCTGAGACTAGCATCCTAGTCTACAGAATGGCCGACTCTGGATTGATAACAAGACTCCGCGGCGCCGTCAGGGTGGAAGAATTCTTCCCTTCTCCCGTGCGGTACATGGCTCTCTTCGCAAGGCGAAGCTGCTGGACACTTGGAGAGGAAACTGCCATTTTCCGGCGACGTGCTAGAGTCGCGATGTATATCTGAGACGTGAGAGGGGTATGATCTGCCAAGGTAATCAGTTTCCTAATCATTCCGGCAAGAGGACAACAAAACAGGGAGAGAACGTCTCCCTACCAGAATAGGCAGTCGATTCGACACTCGGATATGTTCAGCCGCCTCCAGCAAAGACGAATGTACAATAATACTGCAAGTTGGAGGAAGAAAGGACAAAGACGGTCGGCATATGATTGGTCAATCGAGCTGATGAGCGGAACTTCGGCGTCCAAGCCACTAGCGGGCGCGCGCCAAGTGAGGAAGGCGCGGATTCCGCTACGAGGAGAAGGCGCGACCCTCACCTGTCGTGGTAGCGGGCGGTTACTTCTTATGCCTTGCCCCCGCAACTTCTAAAATGCCCAGACTTTCTTCTCTTTGCTCCCCTTGTTGTCTTCTTGCCTATCCAACCTGAAGTCGAGCGTTATTACGATACCGCTCAATTCACCAGCACAGTCGCTCGTCACCAACCGGAGTGCCGTTTAGCTGATTGCTTCTTATTCTCGCCCTTTCAAAAATTGGTTTTCTCTCGAATTTGTTCGAAAACCAACCCAATCGACACAACCGCAAGCCCATCTCCTACGATCAAACCATAGAAGCAGCCCCCTTGGCGATCCGACTTGCTACGATCCCACTTTCGCCAAGGCAAATCGCTCAACCCCATCAACTTGTTTCGATAGCTTGATGGATCCCTCAACACCACAGACGGTTGCGCAGGCCGTGCAAGCAGCCACACAGGCCGCCGCGCATCAGCCCTCACCCCCCGTGCAGGCACCGTCTCACTCTACCTCGACCATCGACAACCTCACATGTCAATGGCAGGGCTGTGGAGAGCGATGCGACAACGCCGAAGCCCTCTATGTAAGGCTACACTCATGCGCCGTACTCCGGCAATACACTAATACTCCAACAGGACCACGTCTGCGAGCGTCACGTCGGTCGCAAGAGCACCAACAACCTCAACCTCACATGCCAGTGGGGCGCCTGCCGAACCACCACCGTCAAACGCGACCACATCACCTCCCACATCCGCGTACACGTCCCGCTCAAACCACACAAGTGCGACTTCTGCGGCAAGGCCTTCAAGCGACCACAGGATTTGAAGAAGCATGTCAAGACACACGCCGATGACAGCGTGTTGATGAACTCGCCGCATCAGGGACAAAATGGAAGAGGTGCCAGCGCAGGCATCGGACAACAGAATGGCAAGCGTGAGTCCGCATCCGCGTATACGCATCAACTCTGCTAACATTCTCTACAGCATCCTACTACACCAACGGCCACGACAACTCTATGAGCAACCCATACCCGAGCTACCAACCCAGCATGGCTAACGGCGCCGGGGCTGGAGGCTACGCTCAAACCGCTGGCAACGGTCAATACGCTGGATACGGCTCCGTCAGCTACCCTAACAGCTCTGCCATGGCTGACATTCAATCCATGGACACCCGCCGTCGTGCTATCGAGGCGCTCAACGACTTCCTCGGCGATATTAAGCGTCGCGCGATTGACCCCAGCAGCTACTACGACGTCGGACACAGACTCCAAGGCAATGCCCTACCTCTTCCCGTCCAATCCGGCACTGGCTACAACACTGGGTACAACAACAGCGGATACACTGGCGGCAACTTCAACGCTGCGAGCCTGCTTGAGTCATTCAACCACGGCGGCATGAACGGAGGCGGTGGACAAGGTGGTGTTGCCACTGGAGGCTACTCTCTCCCACTTCCCAACGCCCGCACCAAGAACGACCTCCAAGACATCGACCGCTTCCTCGAGCAGCTGCAAGCAACGGTCTACGAGACCAGCAAGGGCTACGAGAGTGGCAGCCATGCTGCTGCAGCTGGCATCCAACAACCTGGTCTGCACGCACAATTCACTGGCGAGTTCGGTCTCGGCCACGGTGGATATCGGTCCAGCAACAGCCCTCCCAGCTTCCAAAACCACCTCAGCAGCGGTGGACTCGGCACTTCCGGCGGCATGAGCTCCACCTCCATGCAAGGTGTTCCCGCTTCCGCCTCCGCTCTCGATACCCCAGCCTTGACTCCCGCGTCTGTCTCCTCGTACAGCTCTAGCCACTCTCCAATGAGCAGCCACAGCAGAGCGTCATTCGGCAGTTCTGGTAGCCACATGTACCCAAGCCTGCCTGCCGTCACCGGCATGTCCGACATTGGCTCCAACTACCCCACCACAACGTCCGCCCCAGCATCTGGTCTCTCTTCCGGATTCGAGGGCCTCGACGGTCGACGATACAGCGGTGGCCGCCTGCAACGTCAAGCTCCCGCCACCGAGTCGCAAGATACTGAGATGGCCGATGCAGAAGATTCTGGCAACCGCACTCCGAAGCAGTCCGATGCGAAGCGTCCAGAGAGCAAGGGTGACAGTAGCATTGACCCAGCTCTCCGTGACGAACACGTCAACTCATCCGCATCGACCCCAGCTGCCACGTCCGAAGTCGACGACAAGCGTCAGGAGGAGTGGGTTGAGAACATCCGTCTCATCGAGGCATTGAGGAAGTGGGTCGGAGAGCGACTCAAGGTCGGCGACTACGACAACGGCGAGGCATCAACCGAAGACCAAGCGGTCGACGTGGACATGAAGACCGCCGAGACCGCGAAGATGGTCGCGGAGAAGCTGCGGGGCGCCATCAATGAAGCCAACCAGCAGGAGGCTGCAGCTGCCGCTGCCGCCGCCGCCGGTACACAGGAGGATGTCAAGTACCCCAGCTTGCCGACGGCATAGACTGCCCCTCATGGATTCACGATTGTTGTTGATTAAGGCTAATGCCGGCGTTGATGGAGTGTCGAGGATACAGTCCATGGACTGAAATGAAGACCCAGTCTCTTTTTTTGTTGTTTTAGAATCAACCGAGGAACGGTTGCGCGAGTGCCTACGGGTACCTGGCTGGCGTTCTCTTTTATGTTGTCGGACTGCAGGTTCTATTGTTCAGAGATTACCTTACCTTAACGGATTGAGGTGAAATGTTTTTCACAATGGCACAGTGGCACAATCTACCCGCTTTTGCACGACTATCTCAATGTCTTCATAACGCTACATCATGGCTCTTGTACTGACAGCTCGGATCTGTCTTTGTTACGGAATGGGGGAGAAGCACGGCTGGTTTCATTATTGTTCTATCAAGCCTGAATCTCTGAAGGGAACGTGGTCTCCCTTGCCGATTTCACTGGCTCCATTGCTTCAGCTTGGCGACTCTCGACTTCACCTCGCACTCCCTCGCATCCGCATTTATTCAACCCGGCCATCTCGCTTGTAGACACACTATCAGCCGTGACCCAATGGTCAGTCGCACGCGGTCCCTAATCCGCGCGCTGGTGGAGCCGCTACAATAGGCACAAGACGTGAATAGCCGGAAATTCAAGTGCTTGTTGCGACTTACATGAGCTTACCAGAAAGATGCACTTTCGGGACTTGATAATGGCTCCGGGAAAGACGGATGGAGATCGGCGGAGGTACAAGTATGAGCGACTGGGCCGCGAGAGGGAGTCCTCTTTACTGCAGACTTCCTCTCGATTAGAGAAGCTCAAGAGAGTTGGCCTGTTGAGCATCATGGTTTTAGCATTGGGCTTTATGGCGGTTTTGTTTGTGTCTGGGTATGTCAATCGACTGAATGCTTGACAGACGAGCTCATACTGATTGTCGTCCAGGTCTTCGGCTTCTCCGCCAACCTATGGTAGCCGTAGTTGCGATTCTGTTCAGAATGGCTACCAATGCCAGCCAAGAATCTCACACTTCTGGGGACAATACAGTCCGTGGTTCAGCGTAGAGTCGAGTATCCCCAACCAAGTCCCGCCCAAATGTGAGATCAGCTTCGCTCAAGTGCTCTCCCGTCACGGCGCAAGAGATCCTACTGCTTCCAAGTCGAAGGCCTACAACGCGACCGTCCAAAAGGTGCACGCCACCGCAAAGTCTTACCCAGGAAATTATGCGTTTCTCAAGGACTATGAGTACACACTGGGAGCCGACCAACTCACGCTATTCGGCGAACAGCAAATGATCAACTCGGGTACAAATTACTACCAACGCTACCAACATCTCGCTTCGAAGACCACACCTTTCATCCGCTCAGCCTCTGAAGCTCGCGTTGTCGAGTCTGCTCAGAACTGGACGCAAGGCTTCCATCTCGCCAAAACAGCCGATCGCTCGAGCAAGCCCAAGGGAGACTCTACCTATCCCTACCCCATGGTCGTCATCTCCGAAGCCTCGGGCTCCAACAACACTCTCAATCACGACCTTTGCACCGCCTTCGAAGATGGGCCGGACAGCAACATCGCCGCCAATGCGCAAAAGACCTGGTCGAACATCTTCATCCCGCCCATCCAAAAGCGTCTCAACGATGATCTCGGCAGAGCGAATCTCACCCTTACCGATGTCATATACATGATGGACCTCTGCCCTTTCTCCACCGTCGCCTCTCCCGGAGGGCAAATTTCTCCGTTCTGCGACCTCTTCACAGAAAGTGAATGGCATCAATACAACTACTACGAGTCGCTGAACAAGTACTATGGCTACTCGCACGGCAACCCTCTCGGTCCCACGCAAGGAGTTGGTTTCGTCAACGAACTGATCGCTCGGATGACAAGCAAACCCGTGCAGGACCGCACGTCTACCAACCACACCCTCGACGACAACATGGCGACTTTTCCGCTCGGAAGGGAGTTGTACGCGGACTTTAGCCATGACAATGATATGACCGCCATCTACTCTGCCTTGGGGTTGTACAATACTTCCACCACGGCTCCCTTGCCGAATACGACTGTTGTCGAAGCTGGTGGTGCAGGAGGGTATAGTGCGGCGTGGACAGTGCCATTCGGAGCAAGGGTCTACTTTGAAAAGATGCGGTGCAAGGGAGAGAAGGAAGAGCTGGTGAGGGTCATTGTCAATGATCGCGTGGTGCCGCTAGCGATGTGTGAAGCAGATCGCCTAGGACGGTGTAAGCTGGGTAAGTTCGTGGAGGGATTGGCGTTTGTCAGGAACGGCGGGAAGTGGGATCAGTGTTTCAAGTAAGAGGGAGGAACCATATGAGCGACCTCAAAGGACCTTGAAGCTTACAGTGCTTCCTGACGATGGTATACATCTAGATCGGGTTGGAGTCGAAGCGGCCGAGGATAGATGGCTTCGGAGAGGTCACCAACTTTGCATATCCCTCGCAGCCTTGCTATGCCGGCACGCGGACCCTTTGAATCAGTCACAGGCTACTTCTAGCTGCTCAGCGGAGCACTTGAATTGCTCTCACCGGTTCAAAGGAGGTCCCTCTCACTGGCAGAGGGCAGCATAGCCGTTAGCTAAATCTGGGCAGGCCCAGCGCGGGGTTACTGCGGGGGAGGGGCATTCAAGGGACGTCAGATCGTCAATGGACATAAACACAGCATGTGTGACCATCTCTCTCTGTGTCTGTAACAGTCTATCTGAAACAAAAGAGATTGCCTTTTCCAACCACAAGTATTGCATAGTTCATCATGGTCAACCAGAAAGCTCAAGACGCCGTGCAGCAGTCGCTTGACTCTTGTACCGGCAACAAGGATACCGGTGTGCCTGGACTTGTCTTCGTGGCTGTGGACAGGAATGGAGATGAAATCGCTGCTGCAGCGTCGGGAAAGGTATGGAAAAAGCGATTGTCAGGACCAACGGTCGAATGACTGACGCAGACTTCCAGCTCGGCCTCAATACCGACAAGCCCATGACGCTCGACACTGTGTTCTGGATCGCCTCCTGCACCAAGCTGCTGGCAACTATCGCCTGCATGCAAGCGGTAGAGCAGGGTATCCTCAGCCTCGATGATCACAAACAAGTCTATCAACTCTGTCCGGAATTGGAGAAGGTCAAGGTCTTGCAGGCTGATGGAAGCTTGGTGGACAAGAAGAACGACATCACGCTGAGAATGTTGTTGAGCCACACTGCTGGATTTGGGTACGAATGTGAGTTGATCGAGCTTCCGATTCGTGATCCGTGAGACTGATAAGGCGACTAGTCTTCAACCCAAAGCTCCGTGACTATGGCCGTCCGGTCGGGTACGACGTATTTCATGCAGATATTGGCGACATCCTCCGGATGCCACTCGTGAACCAGCCAGGCGAGACCTGGGAGTACGGTATAAGTAAGCGGCAAATTCCTTCTCCTTGTTCTCATCTTCTCTGACCTTGTACAGACATCGACTGGGCCGGAATTGTCCTTGAGCGCGCCACCAAGACGACATTGAACGACTGGATCCAGAAGAACATCTGCCAACCTTTGGGAATCTCTGCGATCAACATGCTACCTACACCGGAGATGAAGCAGAACCTCGCCTACATGTCTCAACGCTGGCCAGGATCCCAAGCCTCGGAGGAGCGCGACCACATGTACCGTGAGCCACTGCTAGCGCAAACCGACGAGGAGAAGAAGCGCATCTTCAACTCCGGTGGCGCGGGAGCGTATGCGAAGCCCAGGGAGTACGTCCAGATTCTGGCGGCTCTGTTGAACAATGGTACCCACAAGAAGACCGGCAAGCAAATCTTGAAGCCTGAGACCGTCGAGGCGATGTACGTGGCTCCCGCAGGCGGCAGGTGTAGAGCTGTCACTCGAAACTTGTCGATCATCCACGACATCAGCTGACTTTCTTACCCCGATTTTAGGTGGAAGAACCAAATCGAGCAACATCCGGATTTCGCACGAGCCGGTGAGTGAAATCCGCTGGTATTCGACTAGCATGGTTAATGCTAATCCACGTGTCTGTTGCAGGCATTCCGGCGGCCAAAAGCGAACAGACCAACGCATTGCCCGAGATGTATCCGCAAGAGGTAAGCAAATTGCAGTTTGAAACCACACCTGGAGCGTAGACCACAATGCTCACCAGGATTGACGCTCTCTTCTCTGCATCATTGCTGATCCTGACATCTTCCAGGGCAATCCACCGCAAGGCTGGGGCCTGTCTTTCTTCCTCACCATCGCCCCTGGACCAACCGGCCGAGGCGCAAACACGGCATGGTGGGCTGGTATCGCCAACCTCTTCTGGTACTGCGATCGCGAGAAGGGCGTGGCAGGCTTCATCGCGTCGCAAATCATGCCGTTTGGCGATGCTCAGGTCATGGGACAATGGGGTGCTTGTGAGGCTGCTGTCTACCAGGCCATTCAGTAGTGTTGTATCGTCAAACATTGGAGCATGGTGATGATCTGTAGATAGTCAATTTGGATAATGCTTTTCGTTCCTTTGGCATTTCAGTGCCTCTTCGCATCAGACATTCCACTGCAGAACGTCCACTCTGCTCCGCCGTGCTTGTGTCCTTCCACCCTCCATCGCGCCGTTAGCTTGTGGTCTGACCGCAAATGCTCCACCCGGCGCGAGCCGTCGATAACACTCGTAGAATTCCTTCATTCGGTCCCTCATATCGTCGGCGTTCGCGCCTGCATCATTTCGTCCACTTTCGCTGATCCTCAATATCGACGAAAAGTCTGGTCGCCTGCTGGCCACACTCGACCCGAGGTTTGACTTTGCCGCTGTCGCTCTAGAGCCTCCTCTCTTCGCTTCCTCTGTTCCATACGCTCCATCTGTTGCCTTTGCAAGTCGCTGTTGATTCGCGGGCGAGCCACTGATTCCCGTGAGACCTGTACGGCGGCGGTGTAGGTGCTCTTTGGTGGCTGGAGTTCTATTCGGAGCGTCAGCAGCTGGGTGTGGAACCGCCGACGACGAGGACGCGGAGGCCGCTGTGAGAAAGGGAGTCGTACTGTTGGACTGGTCCGCGGCGGAAGGTGCTGGCTTGGCTGGCAGCGCGTGAATCTCGCGATGTGCTTGTCGTTGGCGGCGGTGAAGGACTTGCGGATCCACAGCACCTATCGAGGGGAGCGTCGTAGGGGATGGATTCGATTGTTTGCGTGACATGCAATTTTCCGGCGCTGAAGGGGACCTTTGATCTGAATGTGACGCAGGACCATCTCTTCGTGCCGCAGAGGGGCGACCTGAACTCTCAAGCGGGCGAAGTGCTTTAACAGGCGGACTGCTCTGTCTCGCTGGCTGCGCTGACCGTTTTGCTCCCTGCTGTGATGTTGTTGGAGATTGGGCATCGGCTTTTGGTGCAAGACGACCTGAAGTTGTCCGACGGCCTGCTTGGTCAAGCGCTTGTTGTGTATTTGCTTGTTGATCTGGCGTCTCCGTCATTGTCGTTTGTGGAACAGTCAATCTAGCCCGTTTATTCGACTGAGGCGTCGGACGAGTCGCTGGTATCTGCGACGGACCATCGGAAGATTGCGAGCTATGCTGAGTGTTTGAAGCGCGTTCAAATGATTGTCCATTTGCGGACTTGGAAATTGATCTCTGCTGTTCGGATCCTGGAGCAAGACGGATCTGCCTCTCGGCAGCAGGACGCTTTGAAAGGTCTGTAGGATGTCGGTCCGGGGCATAGCGATGCCCAAGCTGAGAGGTCGAAGGTTGAAGTGAAGTGCGCAAGGGTGATGCCACACTTGAGCTCGATCGAGACTGTGGCTGTGTTGGCTGTTCATGGGGTGGTCGCATTTGAGGTGGTGCTGCAATGACCTTCAAGGGTGACTGTTGGAGTGAGCCTCGGCTAGCTGTCGGAAATGATTGCGAAGCTGATCGTGCTGAAGCCGCAAGACCTATATGCCCAAGCGCCTTTTCGAAAGGTGGCCGCTTGTCAGCTTCGGAGTGAGCTTCAGCTGTTGGCACGCGTCCTATATTCGCCGCTGACTGTATCGAGCGGTCCACTGAGCGCTGGGATGACGCTTGAATGGCGCTCGGCGACGCCTGGGAATGTGGTTGTTCTGGGGTGACCTGAGAACTCATCTTGGTTGTCCGAGGCGACTGCCGCATAGATTTTGGCGATTTGCCGATGGAGTGCTGTGGCGACATTCGAATGGCCATCGATGAGGCTTCCGCGAGGGCCAATGATGCTTCATGTGATGAAGCAGCAGATAGCGGGCGGGATGAGCCGAATGTCGGACGATATGCGTGAGCCTCCCGAGGAGCTGCTCCAATGCCACGTTGAGAGTACTGGGAGTGTAGCGATTCGCTTCTTCGTGGCTCGTGGTACGGATGCCCGCTTGGGGAGAAGTCACCACGATAGTGAGACGGGTTGCGTGGACCGGTGGGAATCGACCGTTGCGACAACGGAGCATGTGGGCGCATCGTTTGGTCCTCTCCGCCTCTCGATGGCGTGAACAATGGCCCCGAAGGCGGCGGCACATTTGGCCGCACAGGTAAAGGGTTGCGTAAGGCCGCAGGAGCCTTGGGAAGAGCCCTATTGACTGGTGCGGCTTTTGGAGGACTGACAATGAGACTTCCCAATGAGCTGTCCGGCGGTAGGTCCGGCGTCTTTGAAGGACTGACAGAAACGTCGTCGTGTATGACATCTCCCAATGAGCTGACAGGGGGAGCACTCGGATTTTCGGGCGCGGAAGAAGGCCATTGTGATGCGGGAATGTCGTCGTCATCGTCCTCATCCTGGGCCTCATCCTCGTCACCATCTTCCTCCTCGTCGAATGCCTGCTCTGCTGATTGCGGTAGACTTGGGCCATGTGAGGCCTCCTCTGTCGGCGTAGCAGATCCTGAGCGAGATCTTGTAACGACCATCTTTCTGGGAGTTGCCACACGAGGGACCGCCGGCGTCGCATTCCATTTTTTGAGTATTTCAATCGGCACGTTCGGTTTGGGAAAGGTTTGGCCAGGAAGCGATGGCAGCCATGAAGAAGCAAGGTCAAGTAATTTCTTCTGGTTTGCTGGAATTTTCCGTCGTCCGTAAGCGACCCTTGGTCGCGTTGTATGGCACACTTCAGAAGAAGGTTCACTCTGCGCCTTTCCCAAAGAATTGACGCCGGTGCCGATAGAGACATTTAAGACGTGGACAGGTGGGCTCGAACGGGGCTCGGCTTGCTCCCTTCGATCGAATTCACCCTTTCCGCGCGGCGTTTCCACGAACGTCTCGGGCTCGACGTGCAGCTGCGCGTACCGCTCCTGGTTAGAGTGTGGTACAAATCTTGCTGGAGTCTCCGCGATCGTCTCGGACTCGGCACGTTTACTTCCCAGCAGACCAAGCAACTTCGCACCGATTTTGGTATCCGGCTTGCGCAGAGCTATCACGGGTCGGTCGAGGTTGACACCGGACTGCATCTCGAAACCGTCATACTCAAGCCCTGCTTCTGCTGCCGAGCGCTTCTGTAACCTGAGTCCCGATCTTTTCGATGCCGCCGAATCTTGGATGTGCTGGCTGGAACCCACACTGGTCTCAATGCCTTGCAGCTGTGTCTCTGGCTCAATGGGCGGAGAACTCCTCGGAACGTTGATTGAAGCCTGACTATCTATCCCAGGGCTTTCCACCTGAGAATGAATACTCTCCTGGTCGGCGTCCCATTCTTCAATCGGGTCGGCGGGAACGAGAGACTTGATGACCCGATCGATGAGAGGCCGAATCCGAGGATCCTTTTCGATTGAGACCGGATCGCCGACGAGTTTACGCAGGTGATGACAATAGTCAATGTCCTCCACTGTGAGTCGAATATAATCCTCTTCTGAACCGAATGCGGTAGTGACAATGGTGAAGGACTTGAGCCTGATCACATCTCCTGTGACTTCGAGATCGAGCTGCTCGCCATCGTCCAAGGCTGATTCAAATATCTCAACAGCATTGTCAGACAAGCGAGCCTTGATGCAAGTCTGCCCGTCCGAGAGGACCGCATTCACGGTATTCCCTGCGGCTAGGACCTGCGATTGTCAGTAGCCTGACTCGTCTCACTCAGTGAGAGGTATGCAAATACCTTGATCAGTTGAAGTTGGTCTTTCCCCGGCTCAAGCGAAGACACGGCATTTCTGAAGTTGCTTCCATCGTCACTGAATCGGCCATCATTCTCGAGCTGCAAATGCTATGTCAGCATGATTTGGCAATTCATAGCAGCATGATTTCGCTCACCTTGACGAAGCTTTTGACCTTCTTCCTATCCGCCCATGCAAGGACCGCCTCAATCTCATTTTTGACAAAGTCTGCGATCCATGGGTTAAGTGGCCGTCGCGCCATCGTGCCAGCCGTGATGTCGTATGCAGCGCATTTCCGATTCGGTGAACGTCAGTCTCTCGAAAAGCTGCAAAGCGAATTTCGCTATGGTGATGCCGATGAATTGAAGCTGTGGTGCATGTTGTCGTCGTCAAGCTCAGTCGTCTTCACTAATGATATCGCAGAGAGAAGGTCGCGTTTCTACGCACTTCACTCGCGCGCCGACGGAAGTGACGATCCGGCGCGGGCCGCTAGTTCTAGCGTCAGCAATAGACCGAGCGTGCGCCAGGATACCTACCCAAACGAGCATGACGATTGGGAGACGACGGACTTCCCAAGAGGTGGGTTCAATCGCATAGACCTCACTTGTCAACCCCGCTCGATCAACCGCCTTCACAAGCCATGACTGCAACCTCATCATTCCACCGAAGCCATCGATCATGGCTCCAGACAACTCCTCGCCCGCGTCAAGCCATTTCCTACCGTTCTTAGGCGGTAAACCACGACGGGGCTCACTGGCTTCCATAAATTCACGAGCTGGAATAGACAAGGACGTCCGCGCACAAGCTCTGGACGAAATACACAGCACTGCCTCGCGAGCAGATGGGCTGACGTCCTTCCACGACTTCGATGGAGAAAGTGGGCGTGCCGGAGCGAAAGAGCTTGTTAGTAATGGTGTCAGTGGGCTGTATAATCGTCTTCGCTTGACCGTGGGTGGCGGAACACCGGTGAAGCACGCACGGACAGCGTCCAAAGGAAGTACATCGAGGCAGTCTATCGACGCCGACTCCTTGAAGTCATCCTCGCCTGTGCCGATTCGACCAGGTGCTGCATTGACGATCAAGAGGCCGACCGGCGAATCCTCGTCAAGCTTGAGTGTTCCGGTGTCGCCAGCGATCCGTGGTCGTGTCAATAATGGAGAGCATTCAGAAGGTCGCTCCAGTTCCCCTAAGATACACACGTTCGATGGACAGGTACCTTCATTGGAGTCAGGCGGATCACAAGAACGTCCGACAGAACAGTTGACGGCTGAAAAGTCGCTTAAACATCCTGTGGATGCCGTTACGCGGGAGGACGTGGAAAAGGCCCGAAGTGCATGGCGAGACAACGACCGGAGTGAGACTGCGACTGAAGCTCTCGCTCGAGTTCTGTCGCATCACGAAGTACCCGTAGATGATCAGGCAAAGGCCGGTCGTGTTGCTAAGGATCTGGATAGCGCTATAGACGATTCTGACTCTGCTGATGAACTTCAAGCTCCACGTCCGGATCCGTCAGGAACGTTGAGCTCAGAGCATGCTCACAAGCTGCAAAAAGTTTCCACGAACGACAGGACATCGCAGGACCCGCAAAGACCGCCAATGGTCAAGATTGGTGCTTCACATTTGCCAAACTTCGAACCATCAAGGGCGTCATCCACCACGGATGGAGGCGATGCCCAGTCCACACATAGCTCGCAATTCATCAACAAGCAAGGAGCGTTGGAGCCCTCACCCAATTTGAACTCAGCGCTCCAGCGTCGACGGACGACACTGAAGCCGCCTCCTAGGCCGGCCAAGGTGCAGAGCGTATCAGCCCATCTGAAAAGCCGTGTTCTCAGCAAGGAATTCTGGATGAAGGATGACAATGCAAAAGTTTGCTTCTCATGCGGCCAAGGCTTCTCGGCGTTCCGGCGCAAGCATCACTGCCGAACCTGTGGTCAAATCTTTGATGCGAAATGCACATCGCTGGTCGCTGGACGGCCATTTGGTCAAGCAGGCACGATTCGATTATGCAATCCGTGCGAGGGTATGATTTTTGGAAGTGACGATGACTCCACTGTGTTCTCGGATGACGGAGGCGATGACTACACCCGAAGTCCTATCACACACGCGATCACCGAAGGAACAGACGATGGGACATCGCATTTCGACGGACCCGCGTTCAGCCGGACAGATGCAGAAGTTACTACTCCGTACATAGGTATCCCAGTCTCTCGCCGTAATCGCGAAGCAAAACGTCGGTCCGCAGTCTTGGAGTTCGACAGCCACCCTGCCTTGGCGAGACCTGCATCGTCCCACTCACTTGCCTCTCTGAGCAGACGTCCCAGATCCTCCAGTCATCGGCGTCGCCAATCCCGCCATCAATTAGCTCGCGGGTACCGTCCTAGCCTCGATGAGCGAGGCCCCTTTTATCAAGATTGGGTTGGTGATCCAGACAAGAATCAGAAATTGCCGACTTTTCACAACGACAACATCATCGATCCTGATCTTGCAGCGTTTCTCTCGGACGACGGGTCAGATGATGACGAACATCCAAGTATAATGGGTACTGTCGCTGATGCGAACGCCGCTTCCCTCGGAGATAGGGAAAAGTTGGGCTTCAGTAGCCTGCTGGGCATGAGGAAGGGCAGATCTAGATTTGGAGAAAGAAGTGGGGCGCCATCGACTTCCCGCGGTATCAAGGAAGACCACGTCCTTTCCCACAGACCGAAGTCATCCAGAACTCGCAATCTCAGCAATGCTTCGGTGCATTTTAACAGACCATCGCCCAGGCATGCCAAGAGCAATATTCTTTTGACGACTATGGAAGCTGGTACCACCGATTCAAGTCCGACGGCACCCATCATTGAACCATCCCACGCCAAGGTAGTCTGCAGTACTGCACTGCACGCATTGCATGACCGCGGGCGCGACGACGTGGAGCTCTACCCTGCAAGTTTCGACCATGTCAAGAAGTTACTCGGACAACTTCTCCGCGATGCTGGGATCTCTTCGCCATCAATCTGGCAACGGGCTTTGATGCCGATATTGATGCAGTGCACGGACGATGTCGAGCCCGACGTTCAGGCGGGCGATGACATGGACATTCGACATTACATCAAACTTAAGAAGGTCCCGGGTGGCAGACCTGGTGACACCAGCTATGTTTCGGGTGTGGTCTTCAGCAAGAACGTCGCGCTCAAGAGCATGGCAAGGTCCATCAGCAATCCCCGGATCGTTATTGTGACATTTGCAATCGAGTACGCTAGGCACGAGGCGCACTTCATGAGTCTCGAGCCCGTCATCGCTCAAGAGCAAGAGTATCTGGAGAACCTCGTCGGCCGAATTGCGGCCCTTCGTCCACAGGTACTGCTCGTTCAGAAGAATATTTCCGGCCTGGCCATACATATGCTCGAGAAAGCCGGCATCACAGTCGCATATAACATCAAGGAGTCTGTGCTGGCAGCTGTGGCTCGAGTCACGCAGACTGTAATGATCAAATCCATCGACAAGCTTGGCATCGACCCGTCACATCTCGGACAATGCGAGAGCTTTGAGGTCAAGACATACGTCTCGGATGGCGTACGAAAGAATTACATCTACCTTTCTGGGTGCGACCCTGATCTGGGCTGTACCATTGTGCTGAGAGGTGGCGACACGAAGACCCTACGCTGCATCAAACGCATTGCCGAGTTCATGTGCTATGTCGCATACAACCTCAAATTGGAGAACTACCTCATGCGAGATGAGTTTGTCTCGATTCCGCGCACGGCGGAAGCACAGATAGGAGCCCACGACGACCTGGAACCCTCGAACGAGGAGGCATTCGCTCCGTCACTCCCTTCTGATGGCAAGAAGTTCAAGTACGAACAGCTGGAAAAGGAGATTCGCCAGCGTGTCCTGTCCGCTTCACCTTTTGTCCACTTCATGCAACCATATCTCTTGACTCAGCTTCGCGACTTGGAGCGCAAACTTGCGACGTTCTCCATGCTGAGGGACCAATATGCAGCTGCCGATGAAGATGGTGACAACGAGGACGACGACCAGGCGATCCACCGACACTTCGAACTTGTGAGGCCTGATATGGTTAACGTCCCAGCGTCCAAGGACCAGCCCAAGGCAGTCCGCGAATATCTACACGCCGTGCACGATGCTCAACTCGAAAAGGTCACATTCACATTTCAGAACCACGAACGACAATGGGAAACATTTGTCAGCGGCGAAGTCAATCCCTTTGACCCATTTTCGCATCAGCAGATTGTAGTCCTATTTTCTGTTGTCTCCAGCATCACTTCAGCCCCATGTTCTGGTCCCGATCTGCTGGGCATGGGATTCTACACCAGCTGGACTCGAGCGGATGCCGACAACGATGAGGATATGACACTAGGACAATACGTGGAAGACCTCTGCCTCTCCGCCAATTCTGCTTGTAAAAGCTGCAGCAAGAAGATGTGCGATCACTTCCGTCAGTACGTGCACGGATATGGTCAGCTCACAGCATCTATCCAACGCCAGCCGGCGAAGATGCGTGGCTATGCCAACACCATTCTCATGTGGTCGACTTGCCGTGTCTGTAGGCAGGAGACCACCGTTACGCCCATGTCGGACCACACTTGGAAGTATTCGTTCGCAAAATATCTGGAGCTCAGCTTCTGGAGCAGTCCACTCCATCCGAGAGCAGGTCTGTGCAAGCACGATATCCACAAGCAGTTCCTGAGGTGCTTTGGCTTCCAAGATATGGTCGTGCGATTCCAGTATGACGCAATCGATATCTACGACGTCGTTGTGCCGCGAGGAAGGGTGACTTGGAAGGTAGAGGCGGATCTCGAAGTCAAGAATGATCAATATCTGCAATTGGAGACACGGCTCAGAGCCTTCACAGATTCCATCAAGAAACGACTTGATTCAATCAACGTCGACACTTTGGATGAGAAGAAAGGCGCTGAAGCTCTGGACTATTTGCACGAACTCCGAAAAAGAGCGGATGACGATCACGATGAGCTCATGCAAAAGCTACGACAGAAGTACGCCCGTTCTCGGTACTATGAACTTCTACCTCTCAATCGCGCACTGCGATTCATGGATGAGAAAGCTCTCGCATGGGACGAATCTTTCAACGATTTTGAGCAGAACTACTTCCCTTCGGAGACGGATATTCGCAAACTCGCGAGCATTCAATTGAAGAACATGTTTGAACAATCTCAGCCTGCTCCTAGTAGCGTCGCTAGTGGTGATAGCGACACCGAAGACGGAGGAGATACGACACCCACGAAGGGCTCGGTTCGTCGCCGGAAGACGCACGATGAGATCTTGTCGGAAAAGGCTGACGATGTGCTGCTGTCGATTGTCGAAGAGCACAAAGCTTCGACAGATGACGGCAGATCGCTCCGTGCTGTGACCAGCAACGATTCCGAGATGACATTGACCAATGATCGCCTGCCCGGGCAGACACTTCGCAAAGACGCTGAGCATGTGTCGGAGCGTGAAGATGTGAAGCATCTTGACCTAGCAGTACCTTCTCGCTCTCCAGATGCATCCATCAACGGCAGTCCGGTTCACGGTGACATGTCTCCGCTTTCGAAAAGCGCTGACGAGACTTGCCACGACGAGCCCTTCGCTGTGCAGCCCAAGCCTCTTAGCTCTGGGTTGCTCGAACGCATCGAGCAGATCAGAAGCACTCGTGCGCAGGGAGGTGAGCCCGAGGTGCCGGAGTCGAAGATACCAAGACCGGTCGATCGCAGGAAATTGGAACCTACTCCAATGCCTCCGCCGTTGTTTCGCGCTCAGTCGCAGCCCGGTCATGTGCCACGTCTGAGTGAGATTGAAAACACTATCGACGCGGTGGCGGTCGGAAGAGATGCAGCAGAGAAAGCGCCTGCCGACAAGGGCCTGCGAGAAAGATTAGGCGGTGCCGCTGGTCGACTAGCAGGCAAGGTTGGAAAAGCTACGCCTTCTCTGATTCCACGATCGACGCCTGCCAAGACAGAAGACACTCATAACATTGTCTCATCTCTGGCGAAGCACTTTGAGCAGCTGTCACGGGAATTCGAAAAAGAACGACTGAAAGAGCGCAGGCAGCGAGCGATGAAGAGTCGTCAGGCAAGGGCGAACCCATTGGCAAGCAGCAGACCCGAAGTCGAGGTGTATCGCAATGCCACCGATGCAGTTGGGGAGAAGACGTTGGAGCAATCTGCACGCGAGAAAGACATGCAGAAAGACAAACAAGCGAGACGGGTTATGGAGGAGCATGTCACGGAGTCTCAGCCCGAGGATACCTCGATCGTCGCTGAACCGGCTACGATGGGGTCCAGCCTGGTTCAGGAGCCAGTCACGGAGCAAACCACAGAGGCCATCGAGGCTACCCAGCCTGATACTGAGGTCGAGGAGATCGAGCCTGCATCTGATATGCCTGGCATTGCACCGACTGCCTCCCGGTCTCGTGGAACTTCTGCGTCAACGTCCGATCCCAACTCTTCCTTCACTTCTCCTGCGCAGTCTGGACATGATCTTACCGAGCTAGGGCCTGACTTGACCATTCCAGAACATCGCAAGAATGTATGGTTCAAGTATCTTGCCGAGTTCTGGTCGAAGCGCTCGGCATCCGGATGGGCGAATCTGGAGTATCCGCTCCGCAACGATGAGCACGTCTTTGCTGATTCAGACATCATTGTGCGCGAGGATGAGCCATCATCCGTGATTGCGCTTTCTCTCGCATGCGCAGACTACCGTAAGAAGGCAGAAAAGTTTCGAGACCACCCGAACAGAGCACCACTGGCAAAGGCCGGCCATGCCCACACGCCTTCTCAGGCGAGCGCTGGCTATCCTCCTCCCTCTAAAGAGGATGAGCACCGATCTGACATTGAGGCTTCTCTCCTCAGCGATACCGGAACTCATATGAAGTACTCGTTCACGCATAATAGCGTACGGGCATCGTGCAAGATCTTCTACGCCGAGTCGTTTGATGCTTTACGGCGCAGGTGCAACGTCGCCGATCGATTCATCGAGTCAATGTCCCGCTGCATCAATTTCGACTCCAAAGGCGGCAAGACCAAATCCCTTTTCCTGCGCACGCTCGACAACCGCTTTATCATCAAAAGCTTGCAAGAAGTCGAACTCAAAGCCTTCACCAAGTTCGCTCCCGATTACTTCAACTTCATGAGCTACACTCTGTTTCACGGCGTACCGAGCGTTATCGCGAAGATGTTTGGTCTCTTCCAAGTCAATATCCGCAATCCCAACACCGGCGTGGACTTCTCATACTACCTTCTCGTCATGGAGAACCTCTTCTACGAGCGCAACCCCAACCGTCGTTTCGATCTCAAAGGCAGCATGCGCAACCGCAAGATTGAGTCGACCGGACAAGCCGATGAAGTCCTACTGGATGAAAATCTTGTCGAAACGATTTTCCAGTCGCCTCTATTCGTCCGCGAAGCATCTCGCAAGCTGCTTCAAGCCAGCATCTTCAACGATACGCTCTGGCTCTGCAAACAAAATGTCATGGACTACAGTCTCATGGCAGGCTTCGATGATACCACGAAAGAATTGGTCGTGGGAATCATCGACTGCATCCGGACGTACACATGGGACAAGAAGTTGGAGAGCTGGATCAAAGATCGAGGCAAGAATAAGCCGACGATTACTAGTCCGAAGGATTATAGGAACCGGTTCAGGGTGAGCATGATGGCGTATGTGCTGCAAGCGCCGAATTGCTGGCATCAGTTCCAGGCGCAGATGCCAGGGCCGAGGACACTCAAGGAGAAAGACGACGTGAAGAATGAGACGGAGGATACCGAGGCGGAGATCCTTTGAGGTGAAATCCTTGACTAGACGTACCTCATGATTGATGCTTGATACGATTATTGGAATAACGAAGCCAGTTCTTCTGGATCATTGAGATGTATTGGTCGAACGCGTGTTCCAGCTGCTCATTTCATGCGCATCGTGATATGTCGTACTTCGTAAGATGTCGTTGGTAAGGTACACACAGAACTTCGCTGACGCTCGACCACCTGATCACCTGCGCTTCCTCTTGAACGCCAGCGGGTCATCATCGTCGCTCACCTCCCGCCTCGGAGGCCGAGCTGCCGTCGTCTGCCGTGCTTTCTTTGCCGGCGGCGCACCACCAGCTTGCGTAGTCGCCGGCCTCTTTGCCGCCGCGCCAGAACTTGGGCGCGCTCCGCTTGAGTCACCTCTCAGAGTCGATTGACTGGTCGCTGCCTCCTCAAAACCATCCTCTTCAATCGTCGCCGCCTCCTGGTCCTGCTGGCGACTTGTCCGCACGCGACGACGCATGGTCAGCGGATCGTCGTCTTCAATTCCAGCTGCCGCAGCACTACTCCGCGCAGCTTGAGATTGCGACTGCGATTGCGACTTGGACTTAGACTTGCCGGCTTGCGGTTGCACCCAGTACTCATCTCCCAGCCCATGGCCTCGACCAGGAACCTCCTCGAGCGTGATGGTGACAGTGGGAGCCCGTACTTGTGCTCCTTCACCATTCTGACGTGCGTTCTTTGGCCGGAACTTCTTGAAGTTGGCGCGACCGTCCCATGCTGGATTCCATCTGCCGTCGCGGCCTTCACCTGTAGCTGTCGTGCTTTCACGAGGGGCACGGACGGGCAGATCAAAGGTCTCGATCTTGTGCTCGATTGGGATCTTGCTGATGTCGGTGCCTTGCATTTCCCGCAACGCCTCTTCATCCTTGCGGCGTTCGGCATCTTCTTTCTCGCGCGCTGCTCGCATCTGCTGCTGAAGTTCCGTTTCCTGCTTTGCTCCTTTCTTCTCGGTCGCCTTGGGATCTTCTTTGCCTTTCTTGGCCTTTTCCGCTTTTTCCTTTGGTTCGACAGAGGACGATGTTCTTGCCAACGCTGCTGTCTTCTGGCGCTTGAAGGCAGCAGGACCCGGAAGGAGTCGGTCCATCATCTCCTCGTTCGTCTCATCTGGGAAATCATCCAAGGTCTCCGGCGCTGCTCGCTTTCGCGCATTCTGCTGGGTCGGCTGAGGTTCCTTTGGCTGTGAGTCTATCCTCATAGACTTCTCGGCCTCGCGTTGAGAGCGTTGCGTGGCGCTGGCTCCTCGCTGGGTGGGTTGAGAATCAGGCTCTGGCGAATCTGGAGAGGGAGGCACAACTTGACTTTCATCAAAGGCGTTCAATTTCGCAGGCTTCCTCGTTTTCGCTCTGCTCCGCTCCGCTTGGCGCAGGCGAAGTCTCTGCAGCGCCGTCATCTGCTCGACCGGAACCTCTGGCTCTGCATCGTCTGCCGCACCTGCACTGCGATTCTCTTCCGCCGTTCCATCAGGCGGCTGCATGGTAGCTATGGGCGACTCCGGGACCACCGATGCTCGCCCTTGTTGCCTTGTAGTGCGAGATACTGCGGCCGATGCAGCTGGATCACCTTCTGGTCGTGGGCTTGCAGCAACGCTTTGTGTGCTGTCTCGGAGCGGTCTGCGCAAGACGCTGGCGTCGTTGCTGAGGATCACGTCGAGGAGTTCGTTCTGCTCAACTGACCGCTGATCGAGTGCAAGGTCAATACTTGCCATAAGATCGTTGTTGCGACCAGCGGACTTTTCATCAGCGCGAACGACGACAATCCCGCCTGGTCCATTTTCTTGACTGAGTACAAAGTTTCTCGCTGACTTTTGTCCTGCTAGCTCCTTCACAAAGTCAATCACCTCGTCCTTCGTCGTCGTGTCATGCTGAAAGTGAAACGCTACGGCTTTCCCGCCGCCACTCGAAATTGCGGGTAGAAGTAACTCGTGCTGTTTGGGTGAGAGGAACAGGAAGGTGAAGTTCTCGAAGACGTTCGACCGAGCTGGATTTGGCTTGAGCCAGTCGTCAGGACGAGGTACAGGTTCGTTTCCGACTCTGATGGTGTGTTCCGTCTCATCCGGCCAGTTGCTCTTGAAGTCATCCTCCAGCGACAACGGCTCGCCATTGTCATCCTTGCCTGTCCGCGTGCAAGCTGACGCCAGAGCGTCCACGAAGGAAGGCTCGACCAGCCATCGGCCTTGAACCAACCCTTGCAGACCAAGAGCTGTGTTCCTCTTCTGCGCGACAACGTGAGTCGTCGTGTTCGAAATGTATTGTGTCGATAGCTTGACGCCTGCCGATTCCAGCTTCTCCCGCTCTTCTGCCAAAGCTTTCCCTGCCGCCTGAGCTGACTTTGAGACTCCCGAGAAGCTCAAAACTACGGGTCGCCATTCCAGCTGAAATGTGCTCTCCCACGATCCGAGTTTGATTGTACAGCTCTGGCCGTCGAGCGTCTTCGATGCGCCGATCAACTTTTCCCCATTGATGTAGGTACCGGTCTTCGAGGCGTCCGTGGCGGTGACAGTGAGGCGTACATTCAGGCGAGTGGCATCTCCAGGCTGAACGTTCGCAACGCTGAGGAGGAGGTGCTTGCGCGAGACGCTCTTATGGTTGATGTACTGCACGCGCTCTGGGCCGTCGGTTTTGGCAGATGTGCGGCCAAGGAGATGCTTCGATCCGGGTCGCAGCCATAACTGCTTGCCGCCGAAGATGTTGCTGTCGCCCTGCCCGTCGCAGGAGAGAAGCCACATCCTTGCGACGAAGCGTTGTGGTGAGTGGATCGAGATTGAAGAAAGTCGGACGATGATGGATTATAGGCATCACGGAGATAGCGGGGCTACAAGATGACACCAAGTCGACACGACGTCACGTGATCTAGACAGAACTCACTGAAGTGGTACTTCGATGCTCTTATATTACACAGCAACTTCCTCATGTCGCTTGCCAAGATGCGCGTCCCACTGCCCCATCAGCTTCTCCGCTTGCTTCCATCAGCCTTTCCGCTTGCTCTCTACCTCTCCGTCACTGCCCGATGACCCTTGATCAAGCGTTGGTAACCCAGCTTTCATGTGACTCCGATCTCTCGGCATAATGGCATTTAGCAGCACCGCCGTCAGCATGGTCAGGATGAAGGGCGTCTCGACGAGAAGATTGACGCCTCGAAGGAATCCATCCAGTCGCTCGTTGTTAGGCTGAGGAGGCAGGACATCGGAGAACCACTCGGGTACCAAGATGTCCATCAAGCCCAAGCCTAGAGAGGCGGAAAGGATGAATCGGTCTCGTCGAGTCCAGCCAATTGTGGCGAGGATGCGCAGCCCAGAGACGGCGATTGTGGCGTATAGGAAGACCTGCATTGCACCGAGGACCGTAGATGGCATGGCCGCGAAGACACCGCCAAACTTGCCGAAGATGCCTGTGAGAGTGTTAGTCGATCGAGAAGCTCTTCTGCTTGATACACCACATACCCATTATGACGAGGATCACGCAGGCACAGTAGCCTGCTCGCCGGCTCTGCGATCATTTGTCAGCTGAAGGCTTGCTTTATTCGTCCGAGAAGAGACCCACAGCATTGCTCGTCACCAAGATCACACCATTGTTACCTGCGTGCGATACCATCGGTAGGCTCATCCCCAAGCAAGAGAAGATGGTGCCAATGCTGTCACACAGTATGCCACCTTGTATCCTCTGGTTGGCCTGAAGTCCTTCCGTCGGGATGCCAGAGACTTCGCTGGCCGCAATGATGCAAGGCATGCAAACCATGGCCTCGCAGATGAACATGAACACCAAAGGCAAGATCAGGGCGCCGTCGACTCTCAGCTTGAATGTGGTCACCCAGAGGAATGTCGCAACAGGTGCTTGATCGATCTGTGTTGTTGACCAGTATCCGAGGGCACCAGAGATCGCACTGCCGACTGCCAGCCCGAGGATGATTCCGCAGCTTTTCATCAGCGGGCTGCCGATCATCTCAACGATCAGAATCGTGACGAAAACCGAGAAACCGATCCCGATCAGTCGACTGTCTCCCCATGGCAGTGGCTTTGGCGCATTGACGTTGGGACAGAGGGCGTATATTCCTTCTCCGTTGAGACAGCTGGTGCCGCCTCCCCATGAAGCAGCCGCAGAGCTGACAAGGTAGATTCCGAGCACCAGGAGTAAATTCCCAGTCACAACGGACGGAAAGATGCGTTTCAACGTCTTGGGTGGGACGAACGAGATCAAGAGCTGAGCCCACACAGAGGCGAGAGCGCTGCCGATGAGCTTGCCGTAGCCGTCCGGACACGGAAGTCTCGTGCCGTTTGCGCCCGTCGGACACTCGCCGCTGGCATACAATGTCGCAGAGTATTGAATAGCTGATGAACGTCTGTCAGTCCACATTCCGAACCAAGACCACTCGCAGTATCCTCAGATGCGCTCACCAATCGGAATGATATCGAACGTCGGACCCAGGACACTCAGCACACCCGTGCCGAAGTAATACGGCGTTCCTCGAATCCTCGATCTGGTGATTTGCGCGAAGCTCGCAACCGCCGTCGTGATGAACCCGGCGGAAACCAGGTACGCCGTGGTTTCAGCGTCCAGATGGAAAGCACCCCTCGATATCGCCAGTATAGGGGTGATGATGCCGGAGATTTTGGTAAGGGCATGCTGCACGCCGAGGATGAAGATCAAGAGCAACGGAATGCGATCATCTGGGAAGAAGAACGGTGGTACGTGGTCTTTGTATCGCTTGTTGAGCGGCCAGATGTTGGGCGTGAAGAGATATCTGAAGGAATTGTGAGCAATGTGATCTCTCTTGAAGAGGTCGATTGGTCCTTTTACTGATAGTCATAGTCGCCGATGAGTCCGTCGCGAGTTGTGAAAGTGTACTTCACTTCGTCCCACATGGCTCGCCATTGGCCTATCTCCTTTGACTTCTCAGTCAGCACATAGCCCTCGGACTGGCTGTCCGTGACAGTCTCGGTCCTCATGGTCGACGCTGCTGCGGTGAATTTGCCGGAAGGATCTGCGAAGTGAGCGTGATGGCTCAGTGTGGAGGGGACAGAAATGCTTAAGAAGAAATGTACTTGCCCAGCGTAGTACTACTATGTCGCTGATTGAGCCCGCACATCTGACTCCACGCCACTTTTCTCATCTATTCCTTGTGACGAAAAGGTTCCGCGTTTCTCCAAGTTGAACTAAAAAGCTTCCCTGCGCCAGGCTAGCGCACGCACTTTGAGAGTTCCATTGTGAAGCGGGCGGCGGAGATTCTTTTCTCCTTCAAGGCGAAGTTCGGGTTTGGAAACTGATCCCATTTTGCTCATCAGTCCAGAAATCAGCGTTCTGTATGCTATTCTATTGCTGCTCGATGTCTTGATGGCAAGAGGGTCAGTGAGTCCCGGCAATTGAAGCACATGTCGTTCATCGAACGGGTGATGGATGCTCGGCTCGCAGCTTGCGTTGACGTGATGCATCATGCAGGTCTAGAGAAGCAACCAGACCTGGCGTGCAGGATGGTAGTAGAGAAGAGGGGATAGCGGTGACGTTTTCTCCAACGGTTCTCGCAAAGCAAAAGCTGCCACGACGAAGTATACTTTCTAGTGGCATCCTATCTCCAGCAATCCGAACGGCCGCCATCGTACACCTTGGACGATTCTAAAACGCAGCCGGCAATGTGAAGACAGCATTCATCCGTCCTGGCCGACAGAACTTGTATCTGCATGTCAAGGATTCAGAACGTGGTACCAATCGGAGAAGGAAACAGCTCCAAGAACGTGGCTGGGGATTTGGCTCTTATGCAATGCAGTATGCCACCCAAACGGCGCCGACGTGCTAGCTGCAGCAGACGAACCATCGATCCCGGTGATGGCCGAGTGAAAGACGACAAAGCCAACTGTGAGCAAGCAGGATCTGAAAGCTAAAGATCGCACTCATGTTACGATTCCCAGTGTCCCCTGCTTTTATACATACTCCGTAGTGACTGCCATGACCTCTATCGACCCAGCTCCAGTTATTGCAGTACTCTTGCCAGCTTCCATTACGCTCCTTCATGCTGTGTGGTTGGCGTGGATCTTTCAATGCCCAACACTTGTCCTACTTTCCATCCTGGCCGCAACAAGACCAGCAAATTCTTCTGATTCTTCTGATGCATTGTGCACGCTGGCAAATGAGAAATCAAGTCCGGCTTTCTGTATCGATGTCGGAGATGTACATGCTGTTGGGAGACATGTTCTCAATCCGGTATCCAGAGTCAAAGCGAATTGCAAGTCCAGATCTGTCTTTCTGAGACGTCCATCATGGTTGTCGATGCAGCTCGTCTCCAATCCCACCAAACACGCCATGACGCCATGCCCATATCCCACCAGAATTCTTCAGCCTCCAACAATCTCGCACAATGCCTTCCACTTGTCCTCATCCTCCACCAAGTATCCCTTGCCCCTCATCACTCCGTCCAACACCTCCACCACGGCCCGCAACCCACTCACAGCACCCTTCACCTGCACAAACCTCGCGATAGCCAGGTCGACCTGACGAGGTCGTGTTCCCGGACGTCCATGCTCTAGAACCGCAAAAATCTCAATTCTGAACGTCACGGGCTTGATGTCCATGGAATTGACCTTGTCCACACGGGCAGTGATCGTGTTGTGCTTGCGCGAGCACTCCAGATCGCGGATACCGTGATGTTGCCACTCCTTCATCAAGATCGCAAGCTCTTGTCGAGCGTGTTTGCGGTTGATGCTCAAGCACAGGATCTGTGTAGCTGGCTTGATGTTGAAGAAACGGGCGAACCAAGAACGTTCAGGACCGGCGGAGGGTGGAGCATCATCCGTGGATGGTGTCGGCGATGCCGCCGAGAACAGGGAGTCGAGGGACGCATTGGTCCTCATGGTGGTATCTGTAGGAGAAAGTGAGCTGTCTGCCAATGGGCCGTGGCATATCTGAGACGGATGCTTACCTGCTTCCGTCATTGTGTTGTCAACGCCCTTCTCGCGGCCCAACCTTCCGATCCACTTGGAAAAACCTGTCTTGCCGTTGCCAAAGAGAGGTTTGCGAATTGGGAACTCGCTAGACGATGCGGATGCGGGCTGTTGTGGAACAGCCCTGCTCCTCATAGTCGCTCGGCTCTGCTGTGTCATGTCCGCCATGCCATCGGATGACGGAGACATGAAAGACCTGCCACCCTCCACTTCAGTACCGACTTCTTTTCTCGCTCGACCAAACCAACCAGATCGCTTCTTTCGCACAATTGTGGGAGTTGCAAGTAAAGTGCTCTCCTCGTCAATTGCCATCAAGTGAGCCGGATCGTTCGTGCGCTTTCGCCCCAGGGTCTCGATGGACGCCTTGGATGTGGGCATTCTCATGCCGTAGGTGTCGTCGCTTGCTGGACTAGAACTCCCTGCCTTGCGTATGTTGAGCGGCGCGACGGTGCCGGAAGGAGAAGGCTGTACAACTCGGATTGTTTTGTCGTCGAGTCTACGCTCCTTGGGCACCGGCGCAGTCACATTGCGCCAGTTGACGCCTTCTCTGCTGCTGCGCTGATCACTCCCTTCCTCTGAGATGATGGGAAGGCCATGGTGCTCCGCAGCTTTGGACGCCTCCGGTGCAGACATTATCCGCTTATCGGGAGACGGCCCAGTGCCAGGCATGATGTGGTCGAGCATCTTCATCACTTCCTCAAACTTGGCAGCATTCTCATCACCACTTCCCTTGTACGCCGCGAGCTTGTTCCTCGTTTCCTCCAAGGTCCTCGTCAAGTACGTGTTAGGCGTGTCCTTGGGAGGCTCTGGCAGTGGACGAGAACTCATCTTGGTGGGAAGCTCCGGTGTCGTCGCATAGACAGACGACGGTGGCGTATCGTATGGTGATTGTTTGTCCGTTGCAGAAGTGTGCGACTTGGCTGTCATGGTGGATCCAAAAGATTCACGGATCTGGAAGGCTTCCTCACAGGCCTTTTCAAGCTCCGCACTGTGTTTGCGGATCTCGCTGCGCATATGATGACCAGGCGTGTTTGGATTCCGAGCCTTGAGTCGGGGCGTCTCCAGAAGTCCCGCCATTGCTCTCTCCTTGCGAGACCTCAACGGCTGTTCCGCAGGCATAGTCGGGCTCGACTCAGGAACTTCGCGAATCCTCGAGAAAGCTTTCAAGCGATGCTCACGAGGCTGAATGGGCAAGGTTGGTGTCTCCGGAGCGTTCGCCCGTGTTGATTCCTGAGCTGTCAGCACACTGGCAGTCGAGACTCGTCGCAAGTGTCCGAAGCTGACGTTGCGTCTGTGCACCTCTGACGGCCGCATAGTGGCGATCACAGGAGGGCTGCTCGGCATCATTGAGCTGTTCAACGACTGCCGAGACATGGAAGAACGCTGCATAGATGGTCTACTCCGTGTAGAACGCTGCAAGCTCGAGGAGGAGTTGGTTGATGCACGACGGCTTACTTGCTTCAGCGTTTCGATGCGGGTGGAGTTGGGATGCCGCAAATTCCGACCCTTGCTGAGTCTGCGAGTGCTGTTTGTGCCATTTCGATGCACTGTGATGTTTACATAGTCCCCTGGAGAGCTGACAAGCGGATCTTTCGAAGCTCGATATGGGTCGTAGCTGCTCATGGATGGCGGTGGCCCGACAAAGCTGTTGCTTGGACGCAAGTGCTCATCATTCATGATCGAGTACTGAGATTGCGATCGCTCTGCCTTGTTCGACGGCATAGGTGGTGCTTCGCCAACTCTTGGTGGCCGACTGTGGTGATAATCGCTTGCAGAATAGCCAATGTCGTCGGCCTCGCCGCAGTAGTTCTCCAAATGCTCTTCCTTGTGCTTCACCAGTGCAGCGTAGAAAAGCTTTTCCTGATTGTAGTCGTCGTTGACAAGCTTTTGAACGAGACAGTTCTCCGGCTCACTGTGCCAAAGTGTGCGCATGTTGCGCAGAATCTCGCGGTCGATGTCCTGGATGCGCTTGATTTTCCACTCTTCAATTTTAGGCGCATCGCCGACAGCGGCCTCTTTCGTTCCCGCCTCCCCGACGAAACCAAAAGGCTTGTCGTACTTGTGCAAGAATGGGTGATCCCAGACTTCGTCCATGGTGATTCGTTTGCTCGGGTTGACAACGAAGATACGACGAAGCAGATCCTTCGCTTCGGCACTCAAACCCGACGGAAGGAAGTAGTTGGCGTGAGCGATGTCGTGAAAGAGCGCACGAACATTGCCATCCGGAGGGGAGTTGTATGGCGTTGTGGCAGTCAACATGACATAGAGAATCACTCCACAGCTCCAGACATCGGCCTGAGTCCCATCATACGGCCTGGAGATGACCACCTCGGGCGCGGCGTAGTGTGGACTGCCACAAGGAGTGCTGAGAAGCTTGCCTTCTGGCTGTAAAGCAGCCATGCCAAAGTCGATGATTTTGACACTCAAGTCTCGCCGGTCCAGAAGAATGTTCTCGGGCTTCAGATCCCGATGGCAGATGAGGAGTCGATGGCAGTACAGCAGAGCGGAGATAATCTGACGGAAGATGTAAACCGACTCGTCTTCCGGCAGACCCTTCATGTCGTCCACATAGTGAAAGAGCTCGCCGCCTTCCACGTACTCCATGATGAGATAGCTAGATATGGTCAATACAGAGAGACGACAGTAACACAGCGGCGCGATACTCACAGCTCGTTACGGTTCTCCCACACATCGAACAAGCGCACAATGTTTGGGTGCTCAAGAAGCTTCATGACGGCAATCTCGCGCTCCAGCCCATACGGAATAGGCTTCTGACCGTTGATAGTCTGCTGTGATGTGCCCTTGGTGCTCTCGATCAGGTTCGCCAAGCTCTGTGCTCGTGTGCTCTCCGCCACAGATCTCGTGATGATCTTCACTGCACCATATTGATCTCGGTATCGATGGCGGACGATGCGGACCCGCGAGCAACCACCCTTGCCGATGGTTTTGCCGAGTTGCCAGTGTCCAATGAAGGTCTTGCGCTTGCGGCCGGAAGCATTCGTTGAGGTAGTCGAGATGGCGGAGTCGCGCTTGGTGTCACGCTCGTGCTCGCCGGCGATCTGGGAGACGCGCTTGGGGCCCGGAGATGCGGTCTGACCGCGGACTGCCAACGAGCCATTTGCCTCGAGAGACTCGTTGTGCGGTAGTCGAGTGTGCGGCGAGGCCGCTGCTTTGCCATTCCTGATCGGTCGTTGCGAGACTGGCATGTTCGGCGAATTGCTAATGTCAGCCAGAGGCTTGCGCTTTGCTGCTGCGCGGCTGACGGTGTTTCGATATCGGTCGGCCATGGTGGCGGATTCGGAGCGGGAGCGGAAGGTTGTATGCTGTGTTGTATGGATTCTTGTGCCTAACTCTTGAATGGTGGATGTGATGCTGTGTCAAGCGTGTTTCTCTCTTTCCAACACCACTATCCAAGACGTCCCTCACGCGTGGATGCGGTGCGGCGCCTGGTCGGCGCGTGAAGTGCGTGGGCCTCAATGAATATGGAAGTTCACGGAAGAGACAGACATGTGCGGCGGTGGTCGACGACGGGAATGAAGGGGCCAGACGTGACGGTGACGAACCCGGATCTCCCTCCTCTTGGTGATACGTGATGTGCAGAAAGCAAGAAACAAGAAGTGAATAACGCTGGAGAACGCTGGTAATGACAGTAGGTACTCACCAAACTCCTTCCTGAGTCGGAGGAGGCGAAGCTGATCGATTGGGAAGGGCGGTGCAGCTGGGTGAAGTCGTCGATGAAAGGTCTCGAATGCGGCAGGCTGGACACGGGGCTCGAGAGCCGATCGCCGCTGACAGTGCGCTGGGTTGTTGAGGAATGCGTTGATATGGAGAAGATCTGGATATGCGGAAAGAAATTGACGGAAGAATTTCTGGGATCGACTTTTTGTTTGTTTGCTCGAGGAGCCGGCAGGAATGCTTTGGACGAAATTACAGAGTGTCGCCCGCGAGGACAACCAAAACACATGAGTTCATAAAGTTGTTCCACTTACATCTTGCGATTGCACTTATGCATTCTCATCTTCTCATATCAATGGGGACCACTGAGGAATATTCTCACTCACCGGCCTCGACCAAGGCGACCAGCATTCCCTACTTCTCCTCCCAAGAACGCATGATCTGAAGCAGACGGCCTACTCCCAATCACAAGATGGAGGCGATACGGCGAGAACCAGCAAAGAACGCGAAGAGCATCAGTAGGTGATCAGGAAGAGAAGGATCAAGAGCGGCAGCAAAAGACAAAAAAGCAGGCAACACACTCTCAGTCAGCAAACCCACCTTCATCCCGGGCATCCGATCCCGGACAAGTCCCATCTCTGCCATCGCCGCCGTCGCAGCCACAGCCACACGGCGCCCAAAGCCCAAAGCCCAAACCACTTCCGTGCGCAAGGAAGCGTGGGATGGGATGGTGGTGCACTCTGCAGGCATCCACGAACCCGGCAAATGCAATCTCGAAAACCCAGACACTCGGATCGCAGAAGACTCGCAGGGGCCGTCGCGTCGCGTCGCGATGATGACATTACGAGGTAGTGATCGGAGCACGGCGCGTCGGACCTGTGGGCGGCGGACACAACGTGGGACAGACAGAACTGCAGGGGCACTTGATGAAACTCGAGATGCTTGGTGGATGCGGCGAACGCCCAGAACCCGGACCCAGCTGTTCGGGTTGTGGATGGAGGTCCTGCTGCGCACTGCAGCCAAACCCAGAGGACAAACCCTGGGTGCTGGGAGAGTTTGGAGGGACCCTTGTCGGAGGTTTATATGCAAGTCGCGACTTCGACTTGGGATGGAATTTTGGAGATGTGCATCGTGTTTTCGCAGGGTGGCATGTGGCCGGATGTGTATTCGGCGTGGTGGTTGAATCTTTGGAAGCTCACCTCGGAGACATAAGGGAGTATGAAGCGATGAGTGTTGTCCGATTGTGTATCGATAGATCGCAGTAGAAGAGAGGTCGGAGCACAGCCAGCAGATACGAGAAAAAGTAAGACATCGCAGACAGACTCCAACCGCCGGATCAACGATGGAAATCTCCGTTGCTCGAGATGGAGGGGACTGCACACCTCGCTCAGAAACTCCCGCTATCGCACCCTCCGTTGCATTATCTCATCAACAGCTGACGATGGAGAGCGGAGCAAGAAACTCTAAAACGATGCCCAACGGGAAACCGATAGAAACACAAAGCAAACCGTTCATCAAGCCAAACGCTCTCGTGTGTCGTGGAAGGGAATTTCTCCGAACCCAACCGCCATCCTCACACCACCGGAGTCGCTCGGTCAGTTCCCCTTGGGTCCCCCGCGGGGGATCTGCTACAGAGATCCTGTTGGGCCAGGCCTTGTGTTCCAGACTTTCCATGCACATCCCATCGAAAGAGAGTTCATTTTCGGGTGATCATGCGATATGCATGAGCTGATGAGATTGCGATCGATTGATGATGATGGAAGTCTGGAACTGGAGCTCGGAAGGCCGTGGTCTGATGTGGTCAAGGTGAATATGCTTATTTCGTTTTTGATTGCTATGCTGTGGACGCGCAGAATGTGCCGTAGTCCCATCCTTTTCTCTTGGGCGCTGACTACCCAGTACAGACCGACATGAGGTGCTGTTCCTTTCCTCTCGTAGCTTGCTGTACTGTCTCCGTTGCAATGTGCAGGTCACCATGCTTCATATCAGATCGCTCGATATCTTGCGCTCAGCAAACAGTATCATCAAACAACACGCCGGCTATTTCTCGCTCCTGGCTTTGGACGATTCTGTTGGTCGTCATCTACATGGACCATCCTGTCACAGATGGCTCTCCTCCAAAAGTAAAACAAGTGAATCGAAATTGTACATCAAAGTACAAAGGGTATCGTCATGGAAAACAAGTACAAGTCGTGAGCTGAAAGGTGATTCGATCATGCGCTGGCGGAAATGATGGGACTGGTTCCCTGGCTTCCGCTCTTCGACGCGGGAGACATGGAGCCATCGAGCTCCTTGACTTCCATGGTCGCGTGCGCTTTACCGCAGCCCTTGACGAGGACGTGTCGCTATTAAGTTTGTTAATTGTTGCTCACACGGTACTGTGAGTGTCCAAGACATACCTTGAGCGCGTCTTTTCGTGAGAAGCTCTTGTCGCAGTGTCCGCAAGGGAACGGCTTGACTGCCAGGTGGATACGCTTGTGTCGTTTCAAGTCGTGGTTGCGATTGAAGCTTTGAGGGCACTGGTCGCATCGGAAAGGTCTGTCGTTTGGTGGGTTCGCTTGCTGTGGGTGGTGGGCGTACATCTGGGAGTAGTGGGCTGCTTGACCACTGTTGTAGGGTGCCATCATACTGTGAGGCACTCCACCTCCTACCATGGACATCTGTCCACCCGGGTTATTCACGTTGGTGAGGACAGGCATCGAGTAGCTGTACGGTCGATGTTGCGCATACTGTTGCTGCTGCTGGGACTGGTGGTGGTGGTGTTGCTGTTGTTGTTGTTGCTGAGACTGGTGCTGAGCAGGTGGCGCTTGGCCTTGTTGGCTGACTGGAGACATTCTCGGCATGGTCTGAGTGCTAGGACTCTGTTGTACGGGAGATGGCCCAGAATACGAGTAGTTACTTTGCTGAGGCGCGGATGATTGCGACGAATATGAGTAGGAAGGCGTCGGTGGAGGTCGTGAGAAGGACTCGTGACTGTTTGCGGGAGATGGCTGAGGTCCTGGAGCCATCATCTGCGGCTGGTGGTTTGGCATGGCGGGCAAATTAGGAGCCGACATTGACATGGTCGAGTTGGCGTAGTGTGGCATTTCGTAAGGTGGAGGAGGAAGTTCACTCGCGCTGGGAGAGTTGCTCCCGCGAACAATCGAGTTCAAAGAGGGCGAGTACAATCCGCGACCCTGCTGATACTGCGATGCGCTGCTTTGTTGAAACCCATACGACGGAGTAGAGCCGCCGTTCGATGGTGGTGGCCACATTCCACTGCCGTTGGGGCTGTATGCCGGACCGGTGCTGTGTGAAGTGTTGCCGGGACTCAGGCCGTCGGCGGAACCGTTGCTTGGAGGAGTCAACAGGTTGCCAACACTCGTCAGAGTCGTTGCGGTTGCTTGCGATGTGTGGTGCGGATAGCTTGGTTGATGGTACTTTTGCTGCAGTCCGGCAAGCGGAGGCGGTGGCAGTTCGAACGATGGCAGATGTGAAGCGTTGGGTCTCCGAGCAGTGAAGCTGGTCGGAGCGCCCATGGAATCAGGTCCAGGCACCATTGATGGAGGATACGCTACTGCTGCAGCCACAATTGCGGTTGGACGATTGGATGAGCCGGATGGCTGAGAAGAATCCGCCGGGTGTAGGACGAGCGGATTGTTCAGAGAAGAAGGGTATGTTGCGTTGACGGGCTTGTTGCGAGGCTCTTGGTGGAGAAGAAGTGGAAGCCACGAAATGGAATGGAGGATACGAGGCCTTTTGAGTCGATTCAAGCAGTCGATCGGAGTGAGATCAACGTTGATGGACGCTGAGGATGCAGGAACCGAGAGACTGGATGCGAGCAGGCTTTGTACTCAAGCCAGACACCGAGCAGTCGGGGCGGCGTCGCGGCTGGCTGCTCGAGCTGGAACGGGGAGCGTGTGGATTCGGTCGGTGGGTGGTGCAGCGGGCTGCAGGAGAATCTCGAAAGTGCCTGGAGAGCATTAGCTTCATCGATCGCGTTTCCAAGTCCGAGTCGCAGGATATGAGGCTTACAGTGGGCCGGTCGTACAATCGGACGAGACGAAAGCCAACAGAGTGGAAAGGCGCGATCTGAGTGACCCGAAAGAGTGGACGTGCAGATGCTGGGTTACACGGGCGGTGACACAAGGGTGCGCGTCGACTGGTCGTTTCTGCGATGGTGGACGACGGGGCGGATGTCCGAGGATTCCCAAAACGCGACGAGATCCTGCGCAACAATGACGGTCCTTGTTTCTTTGATGAGGTGGGTGGGGATGGTATCGAGCGAGCGGCGTGGTGCGGTAGGACAGATGGAATGTGACGAGGCTCGAGATGGCGAAGTCGGGTCGAGGTCGAGGGCGAGGGCGAGGTCGACGGCGACAATCACACACACACACGCTCTCACGGTCGGTCGGCGGAGGTCAACAACAACGAGGTGAAGTTGTTGATGATCACAGGTGGAGTGGAAGAGATGGCGCTTTGGGGTGGGAACGGGCGATCTCTTTGTTAAGCTCCGGTGCCTGGGCGTGCGGATGGCGGTCGAGGGCTGGACAAGCAGTGGACACGGTCCAGGGCCTCATGGCCTGCGGGCGTTCACGTATACATATGTACGGGCGAGGCGCCGGGAGTCTAGTGCCATCTCTCGCGCGCATGTGCCAGGTGCCAGGTGGGAATGGGAAGGGAAGGGAAGGGCAGGGCAGCATGAGACGAGACTGGACTGGACTGGGCCCACCACTAGCTCGCGAGCGGGCGGGCGGGCGTTGGAAAGACAAAAATCCCAAGGAATCTGGATCTGCCCTGTTTCGATGCGCACGCTCGGAGCAGTGACCACTTGGGTGCAGACCGCAACCTTAACTCCCACTCTCACTCACTGGCGATTGTGGATGAGACGGACACCACTGCTGCAACCCGTTTCCCGCCTGGTCTTGCCCTGGGAGGTACTCTGGAGTCTGCCCTCTCCCTCCTGCCCTGCTTGCTCTGCCCTATCCCGATGTACGCCATGCATCGGAGTGCCGACGATACTAATGTCATTGGTCACGTCGTCTCAGAATACAGCGGGCGCAACCACATCCCAATCGGTATATCATCGCTCGAGAGAATAATCATAGTCGGTACATCATTCTCGTCACACTCCCTTACTCCCCTCCGGAGGCCTGCGATTCGCTCTGCCCCATCTCCTGACGCGCGCGCCATGATTTGGAACTGCTGCGTTGTCCGATTCAGGAAATGAAGACTCGCAGACGACAAAGCACCCGGCTCATCCAGTGTGCAAGCGAAGTCTCATCGTGAGGATTTGGACCAGGGATGATTATTGCAAGATAGCTCTCTTTGTTCGCATACGCACACACCGCATACGCTCCTGCGCGGCCGGACCACTTCCTGCCTTGATCCTCTCATCTACGCTCATGTTCATCATTGCGCAAACGGAATCGGAATGATCCCTGCTGTTCGACCCTTTGACGAAGCGCCAAAGCGGCCAAGTCAAACTATACCGACTGCTCTGGACCTTACGCTAGCGCTATGCACT